>CM062808.1:339319187-339472201 GCA_031772625.1 Pinus tabuliformis | reverse complement strand
TATTATATTGCATTTTGTTAAAGTGTCTATTAAAATATTATACATTTACGTTTTTGTTATTTATTTTATGTTTTTCAGTAAAATTATTATAAAATAATAATAATAACAGTGTAATTTTTAGATCATTCTAGATTAGACATTTAATTAGTGGACAAATATTAGGAAATGAAAATAATTACATTTTGTATTATTTTAATTGCCTCTATTATTTTTCTAATGGAGTAAGAAACATCACAAATATAATAGAGCTTAGAGCTATTAAAATATAACATAAAGAATCAAATTAAAAATACCAACAATATCAAAAATTTAACATATCATGAGCCTTTTTCCTATAAACTAATCTTCAATTCTATTATATTAATATGAATTCTACTATATTAATATGAATATGATTTCAAACATTCACCCTATTAAATAAGTTTTGGTACTACCTAGACTATTTCTCAAACACTATTCAATAACAAATTCATTATAGAATTGATCTATTTTTGCTCAAATGTAAATCTTAAAAATAAATTTTAGAAAAGAATGAAAGCATTAGTAATAAGAAGTTTGATTTATAAATTAAAAGAAAAATATATAATTCTTGTGAGTTGTATATTAAAATTAAAAATAATTCAAAAATATTTTGGAATCAACCATTATCCGAAAATTATTAAAAAATAAATAAATTTAAAATTAACCATCATTTCCTTTAACATAGACTACAATTAACAATATGACATAGATTTCCATATTTTATTACATAATTACTCTTCAATTTTGAAAACCACAAATAGCTTTGATATTTTGGCTTGTTTTTCTATATTTAAAATGCTATATATAAAATTGAGATTTTGAATAATATTTAATATGATTGGTTTTTTTCTAAATAATTTATTATTATATAACAATAAAGATGGCAAAGTTCTAATTTATAATGTAGTTTGGTACCTCATTTAATTATTTATGAAGTTTGAATTGTTTGAAGTCGTGTTTTGATTTAACACTTGTCCTATCATAAAATTAATACATCAATACACCTTAACTTAGCGTTATGACACATAGCTGAGCTGGTTTCTTGTAAAGTGGAATTTCTAGAATTAAAATTGTGGAGCGGTGGAGGTGTGAAAACATATTTTTTATTTTATTGAAATCTCTCTAAAACTTCTAGATTCACTGTGGTGAATGGAGGTCAATACTCTAGTGTTGGTTTGTAAATGTTTTTTGAATATATAGTATTCCAAATTATTTTTTTACGTACTCATTGTCGAATTTCAATTTTATTATATATCACTGCATTTTCAAAAAAGATAGATATAAGTTGTGAAAATGTAATATACTATAGTTTATCATTTATAATTTATAAATGACATTTTCAAAGGAGATATGTTATAAACTATGAAGATGTAATATATTATAGCCTATCATTTTTATAAATGGACATAAAATGTATATCTCAAGAGCAAAGTTTGATGCACATCTTAAGAGCAAAGTTTGATGCGTTAGTGTACACATGCAAACATTAAATATTACTCTTTGTGAATTAATGCTAACAACCAAACTATGATGCCACATGCTGCAGTCCAATCCAAATCCTGTAGCTTCCATATAAAATCAACCTAAGTAGAGACTCCCAATGAGGTAAGCAATAATATAATACTTCTCTACTAGTTAGGCATGCATTTTCCAAGGACAATATTACGCATAAGGGTATCAAGTTGATTACCTATTAATTCAGTGAAACATGCCAACTTTTTTAATTTGGCAAAGCCTAACTTTAAAAAAATATTTTCTAAATTTTGTGAATTATTTTATTCTTATTTATCTATCATCTAATATTTACTAATTTTTGTGAGTTATTTTATTCTTATTTATCTATCATCTGATTGGTGATTCATTTTAACATATTATTGCCAAATTCCTTGGAAAACCACCAGGTGGACTAGGAGTGTTAAACATAACATCAATAATATGTATGTTGTATTTCATTCAAGGTGGCTTCCTAAGCAAGCATAGCTGCATTTATGGTTTAATTTACCCAAGCTTAACCTAGGAAAGTACAAAGCCTTGCACATTGTAATCGGCATATTTTTAATGTGTCACATTTTTTTAAGTTTTGGTAAATCATATACAAAATTCACAAATATGTTTGATAATCTAATTTCAACAATTAAATAATTCAACTTTTACGAAATAATTTTTAATATAATTCTAATATTATATTTTTCATTTTATTATAAAAAATATTTTTAATACTCATAAAGCTATAATAATTTAATAATGATATTTTCATAAAGAAAAAACATAACAATAATAATTAATGTAATTATTTAACTTTTATATAACTATAATAACTTATTTTACTAATATAATTTTAATATAATATAATATAATATTATTTATTTTATTGTGTTAAATCTATATTAATATAAAAATTTGTAAATTTAAGGTTTTATTAGGTTTTATTTTGCATAAAGATCAATATTTTTTTAAAATCCCAGCATAATCAATTCTACTTCTGTTGATGAGATTTATGTAGGGTATACCAATGAGGTGATAACTATAGTATAACATCATTAACATGTTTCAATCATATTTAACCATGGTTATTCATGGTTGACATGGGAAACACAATCAACTATAGTCAACATGGTCAACCATATATATCTATAATTACATGTTGGCAACTATGGTCAAACAAGACCCATAATGATCAAACTATACAATGGCCAACTATGGTCAATCCACCTCAATAATGATCAATCAAACTCAACAATGTTCAACCATTACCAACTATACTCAATATTTATCAAACATGTTCATCTATAGTTAAACATTAACAACTATACTCAACCACATTAGTCCATAGTCACCCATGGCCAACAATGTTCATCCATAATTAACCATGGTCAAATAAACTCAATCATGGCCAATAATGGTCAACAACACAACCATATTCATCCATCCTTAAACCACCTCAACAATGGTTAACCATGGAAACAATGCTCCTCCATTGTTATCATGGACAACCATATTCACATATAGTTAAATATTGACAACCATGAATAACTCGAGGACTTTAAATAGTAAATGACTAATTTACATCTAATTTTTATAAATAGTTGATTTTTTTTTACAACTTCTGAAAACCATTATAAAGGGTATACATATTATAATTCTATCAATATGTCACATACTCATACTAAAACTGAATCTTGGTTTTACTTTATTCAGGTATGTTCAAAACCATTATAAAGGGTATACATATTATAAGTTTATCAATATGTCACATACTCATACTAAAACTAAATCTTGGTTTTTACTTTATTCAGCTATGTTTAAACTAAGTGGAAGGAGTAGCTACCATGTAGCGCTTGTTTTGAGGTTTGTGGTATTCGGGGTTTAGTAAGTGTAGCACTTTATAATATAGCATACTCTCCTTCATGTGCATTGGCACTGAGTTTTATTCAAGGTATTATGAGCCCTCTCGAACTCTGCCCTACGTTCGTCACCTATGTAGAAATTTTGAATAATATGACACATATTCACAGAGATTATCCTGATCATACAATTATAAGCGGAACATGTATAATACATAATCTCCTCTACATTGATCATCAATTTACAGAAGCAGAAACATTCACAGGCACACATAGAAGCATCAATCAAACTCATTAACACAGTATGTATTCCGGGGAAAGCATCTCGCTAAAAACCCCACACTATCTGTATATTATATTGATTGAATCATGTAACATTACATAGTACAATGCTTATCACAAGAAATCCAGTACCAGCTCCACCTGTTACACACAATACAGCTAAGATCTGATCTCCAAATCTATTCCACTGCTTGCCTGCCTCCACTGCTCAATACCTGCTCAAGAACTGATGAGAATGGCTCACCAAACTCGTATTTCACCTCAAAATAATCACTCACACTTTGTGGACGTGAGCAAAGGCTACAATACTGGGCAAATACGTGAGCAAACTCATTGGCATACTCAATCCCTTGATTGTGCAAGATCTGGTGCACAACTATAGTCACAACTGATAGCAATCTAATTCTCTACCACCAGTCCCTGCTGAAATGAACAGCACTGCTGACATGCAACTGAGTTAACTGATGTATTTCTATAGTTGTATATGAGTTAATAACTTGTGAATTAATTAATAACTAATTCACCCCAACTCATCTCTAGTCTATTGATCAGTTAGACTAAATACAACCAGTTTAACAATGCTAAACTGAACACAACTCCATCAACTGCACCTCCAGTCCACTAAACTCAACTCACTTTGAGTTCTAACTGAAGTCCTGCATGTAAATATTTGTCATCCCATAGGTAACCACAAACAGGCAAAAGGCTCATTGCTTTTTAACGTTAAAGCAGTTTCTAATCTTAATGTGACCCGATTAAAGCATTAGATCTTAAGCGTTGAATTGGTATATGATGGACGTACCAGATTAAAGTTAAATAATATATAAAGGATTGGGTCCTCTCTCTCCCTTACACAAGAGTTGTATTCTTCTCCATCAAGAAACACATAAAGGAAGTGAGTGCAAGAGGAGAGAAACCGAATTCTGAAGACAGAAGATGGCAGCCATTACTTCTTCCGCTGTTAATCAAGGTATGTCATCTTAAACAAAGATCATATTAAGTTTGATCAAGGTATGTCATCTTAAACAAAGATCATATTAAGTTTGTCAGTGAAATATTTGGTATTGATAATCTTTGGGCTGTTGTAAAATAAATTTTACATTCGTTTCATCCTCATCCCAGGGCTGAATTCTTCATGTTAAAACCCAGAGCCCATAACTTGGAGAAGCTGCAGCCATACATAGAAAGTGGGAAATTGAAAGCAGTGATCGATCCAAAGAGCCCGTATTCATTCTCTGATGTTATAGAGGCCTTTAAACATCTAGAAGCGGGCGAGCCAGAGGAAAGATTGTAATTTCGCCCATCGAATAAGAGAAGGGTGGATGCAGGATCAAACATTATGCCTGTCTCGTTGTAGGCTTTTACGGAATGCTAATGAGCATTTGTGGGCATTTTGAATCAGTTTTAGATATATGGATTTATCTCAGTTTGGAGCCATTTTAACTTGGGATTTTCAGAAATAAGAGGTCTTAAATCTTATGTAGTTTTAAGAATCAAGGCGTGTTAAATTTTACGAGTTTTCACTGTGATAAATGCATATAAGGTGGTGGGCAGTAGTTACATATCGCTTGCCGAGTTAGCATTTCAATGTTAGAGCCACCAGACATGTCAACAAAAAATAAACCTTTGCATATGTCAATCATAAGTGAGTTGGTTATATACCTATGCCTATTGTTTGTTAAATATGGAACTATGTCGTATTCACGTGTCAAACATATAACTTCCATCTTTTCTAAATATGTAAATTTTTAAAAATGACATGTAAATCAATGTATTTGCATTGATCCTTGTTTTTCGATTCATTGCCGTATCATAACCATAAACAGAATACCAAACTTCCATTACGAATTAGTGATATATAAATAAAATACCAGAAGCAAAAGGTGACATTTTTTTTTTACTAAGAGACCCACTCACAAGAAGCAAATATACATTATTTAGTTATTATTATATTTCCATGGTAATGGAGAGATTTTACAAAAATTTACACAACTGAGAAGGATATATGTGTAACTAACAAGTTAAAAAAAATTACAACTGCTCAAAAATTGATTAATACATTACAATGGCTTATAAAATATGATAATATGTTATTCTTGAATATGAATATAATAGATATTTTTTTAAGGAAGATCTAATTTGAATTTCTTTAGTTATAAAATAAATCAAATTTAAATTGGTCATTTAAAATAGAAACATATTCTAAGATTAAGTGAAGTAAAAGCAGGTGGAGTTAGAAATTAGTTAGAATTGATTTATAATTCTCACATGCAAAATACTAACCTAACCAATTAAATTCCAAAATATGATTAAATGTCAATTAAGAAGGAGAAGAAAGTGAAAAATGGTGGCTAATTACAAAGAGGTAGGGAGGAATTGTAGTCACTCTAGAGAGTGGAATTCCATATTATTATCCAATAAATCTACATTCAATGCCACATATCATCTTATGTGGTACCTCTACTCAAAAATTCATGCTAAAAATAGAAAACCCTAAAAATAGAAAATGTGTCAAATAATAGGGAATGTCTATTAATGAATGAAAAAATGATCATACGTGCACCTAATGATGCATGGAAAAGGGTCCTTATAAAGCTCTGATGAACAAGAAAATTCAATGTACCCCAACATCAACAAAATTTAGAAAATATGTGTCCTCATGCATGAGTTCATTCTTTATGGAAAATTTCCTAGTTAAAGAAGAGGAAAATGATGAAGAAAATCATCAAACAAATGAGAAGGCTAATCATAATTGTTAAGGAGTGCATAATAATGTGGTTTCATGAAATTGACACATCGAAAAATTAGTCCATTTTTCTCTTCCAAAAATTTCAATTTTTGTACTACGGATAAACAATGTGAATCATTGTTAAAAAGTGGAAAAAAACTAAATAATAATAACCTTAAAATGGATGGAAAGGTTTTGAGAATATGAACATCGAGGATGAAAACCACTTCCTCTTAGAGTGCCCTACGTACAACCACATTAGATCTCAGTTTCAAAATCTTTGTTGCAATACTGACCTTCCTAGCCTTTTAAGTTGTCAAAATTACAGTGAGCTCGGGAGGCTTATATATAAAATATAACATATTAAAAAGTTTGATAGTTATTTTTGTCCATTTTCTTTTTAGATTTTAAAATATTTGATAAGCAAAATGTAAAATATTTTTGGAGGTTGATTAGCAATAATAACAAGATTAACCAAGAATTTATTTTATTTAAATTGTAATTTAAATAATAATTTTATTAATAAAATGTTAATAATAAAGTAGGACAAAATTATTATATTGCATTTTGTTAAAGTGTCTATTAAAATATTATACATTTACGTTTTTGTTATTTATTTATGTTTTTAGTAAAATTATTATAAAATAATAATAATAACAGTGTAATTTTTAGATCATTCTAGATTAGACATTTAATTAGTGGACAAATATTAGGAAATGAAAATAATTACATTTTGTATTATTTTAAATTGCCTCTATTATTTTTCTAATGGAGTAAGAAACATCACAAATATAATAGAGCTTAGCTATTAAAATATAACATAAGAGAATCAAATTAAAAATACCAACAATATCAAAAATTTAACATATCATGAGGCCTTTTCCTATAAACTAATCTTTCAATTCTATTATATTAATATGAATTCTACTATATTAATATGAATATGATTTCAAACATTCACCCTATTAAATTATGTTTTGGTACTACCTAGACTATTTCTCAAACACTATTCAATAACAAATTCATTATAGAATTGATCTATTTTTGCTCAAATGTAAATCTTAAAAATAAATTTTAGAAAAGAATGAAAGCATTAGTAATAAGAAGTTTGATTTTATAAATTAAAAGAAAAATATATAATTCTTGTGAGTTGTATATTAAAATTAAAAATAATTCAAAAATATTTTGGAATCAACCATTATCCAAAAATTATTAAAAAATAAATAAATTTAAAATTAACCATCATTTCCTTTAACATAGACTACAATTAACAATATGACATAGATTTCCATATTTTATTACATAATTACTCTTCAATTTTGAAAACCACAAATAGCTTTGATATTTTGGCTTGTTTTTCTATATTTAAAATGCTATATATAAAATTGAGATTTTGAATAATATTTAATATGATTGGTTTTTTCTAAATAATTTATTATTATATAACAATAAAGATGGCAAAGTTCTAATTTATAATGTAGTTTGGTACCTCATTTAATTATTTATGAAGTTGTGAATGTTTAAAGTCGTGTTTTGATTTAACACTTGTCCTATCATAAAATTAATACATCAATACACCTTAACTTAGCGTTATGACACATAGCTGAGCTGGTTTCTTGTAAAGTGGAATTTCTAGAATTAAAATTGTGGAGCGGTGGAGGTGTGAAAACATATTTTTTATTTTATGAAATCTCTCTAAAACTTCTAGATTCACTGTGGTGAATGGAGGTCAATACTCTAGTGTTGGTTTGTAAATGTTTTTTGAATATAGATATTCCAAATTATTTTTTTACGTACTCATTGTCGAATTTCAATTTTATTATATATCACTGCATTTTCAAAAAAGATAGATATAAGTTGTGAAAATGTAATATACTATAGTTTATCATTTATAATTTATAAATGACATTTTCAAAGGAGACATGTTATAAACTATGAAGATGTAATATATTATAGCCTATCATTTTTATAAATGGACGTAAAATGTATATCTCAAGAGCAAAGTTTGATGCACATCTTAAGAGCAAAGTTTGATGCGTTAGTGTACACATGCAAACATTAAATATTACTCTTTGTGAATTAATGCTAACAACCAAACTATGATGCCACATGCTGCAGTCCAATCCAAATCCTGTAGCTTCCATATAAAATCAACCTAAGTAGAGACTCCCAATGAAGTAAGCAATAATATAATACTTCTCTACTAGTTAGGCATGCATTTTCCAAGGACAATATTACGCATAAGGTATCAAGTTGATTACCTATTAATTCAGTGAAACATGCCAACTTTTTTAATTTGGCAAAGCCTAACTTTAAAAAAATATTTTCTAAATTTTGTGAATTATTTTATTCTTATTTATCTATCATCTAATATTTACTAATTTTTGTGAGTTATTTTATTCTTATTTATCTATCATCTGATTGGTGATTCATTTTAACATATTATTGCCAAATTCCTTGGAAAACCACCAGGTGGACTAGGAGTGTTAAACATAACATCAATAATATGTATGTTGTATTTCATTCAAGGTGGCTTCCTAAGCAAGCATAGCTGCATTTATGGTTTAATTTACCCAAGCTTAACCTAGGAAAGTACAAAGCCTTGCACATTGTAATCGGCATATTTTAATGTGTCACATTTTTTTAAGTTTTGGTAAATCATATACAAAATTCACAAATATGTTTGATAATCTAATTTCAACAATTAAATAATTCAACTTTTACGAAATAATTTTTAATATAATTCTAATATTATATTTTTCATTTTATTATAAAAAATATTTTTAATACTCATAAAGCTATAATAATTTAATAATGATATTTTCATAAAGAAAAAACATAACAATAATAATTAATGTAATTATTTAACTTTTATATAACTATAATAACTTATTTTACTAATATAATTTTAATATAATATAATATAATATTATTTATTTTATTGTGTTAAATCTATATTAATATAAAATTTGTAAATTTAAGGTTTTATTAGGTTTTATTTTGCATAAAGATCAATATTTTTTTAAAATCCCAGCATAATCAATTCTACTTCTGTTGATGAGATTTATGTAGGGTATACCAATGAGGTGATAACTATAGTATAACATCGTTAACATGTTCAATCATATTTAACCATGGTTATTCATGGTTGACATGGGAAACACAATCAACTATAGTCAACATGGTCAACCATATATATCTATAATTACATGTTGGCAACTATGGTCAAACAAGACCCATAATGATCAAACTATACAATGGCCAACTATGGTCAGTCCACCTCAATAATGATCAATCAAACTCAACAATGTTCAACCATTACCAACTATACTCAATATTATCAAACATGTTCATCTATAGTTAAACATTAACAACTATACTCAACCACATTAGTCCATAGTCACCCATGGCCAACAATGTTCATCCATAATTAACCATGGTCAAATAAACTCAATCATGGCCAATAATGGTCAACAACACAACCATATTCATCCATCCTTAAACCACCTCAACAATGGTTAACCATGGAAACAATGCTCCTCCATTGTTATCATGGACAACCATATTCACATATAGTTAAATATTGACAACCATGAATAACTCGAGGACTTTTAAATAGTAAATGACTAATTTACATCTAATTTTTATAAATAGTTGATTTTTTTTTTACAACTTCTGAAAACCATTATAAAGGGTATACATATTATAATTCTATCAATATGTCACATACTCATACTAAAACTGAATCTTGGTTTTTACTTTATTCAGGTATGTTCAAAACCATTATAAAGGGTATACATATTATAAGTTTATCAATATGTCACATACTCATACTAAAACTAAATCTTGGTTTTTACTTTATTCAGCTATGTTTAAACTAAGTGGAAGGGAGTAGCTACCATGTAGCGCTTGTTTGAGGTTTGTGGTATTCGGGGTTTAGTAAGTGTAGCACTTTATAATATAGCATACTCTCCTTCATGTGCATTGGCACTGAGTTTTATTCAAGGTATTATGAGCCCTCTCGAACTCTGCCCTACGTTCGTCACCTATGTAGAAATTTTGAATAATATGACACATATTCACAGAGATTATCCTGATCATACAATTATAAGCGGAACATGTATAATACATAATCTCCTCTACATTGATCATCAATTTACAGAAGCAGAAACATTCACAGGCACACATAGAAGCATCAATCAAACTCATTAACACAGTATGTATTCCGGGGAAAGCATCTCGCTAAAAACCCCACACTATCTGTATATTATATTGATTGAATCATGTAACATTACATAGTACAATGCTTATCACAAGAAATCCAGTACCAGCTCCACCTGTTACACACAATACAGCTAAGATCTGATCTCCAAATCTATTCCACTGCTTGCCTGCCTCCACTGCTCAATACCTGCTCAAGAACTGATGAGAATGGCTCACCAAACTCGTATTTCACCTCAAAATAATCACTCACACTTTGTTGGACGTGAGCAAAGGCTACAATACTGGGCAAATACGTGAGCAAACTCATTGGCATACTCAATCCCTTGATTGTGCAAGATCTGGTGCACAACTATAGTCACAACTGATAGCAATCTAATTCTCTACCACCAGTCCCTGCTGAAATGAACATGCACTGACATGCAACTGAGTTAACTGATGTATTCTATAGTTGTATTATGAGTTAATAACTTGTGAATTAATTAATAACTAATTCACCCAACTCATCTCTAGTCTATTGATCAGTTAGACTAAATACAACCAGTTTAACAATGCTAAACTGAACACAACTCCATCAACTGCACCTCCAGTCCACTAAACTCAACTCACTTGAGTTCTAACTGAAGTCCTGCATGTAAATATTTGTCATCCCATAGGTAACCACAAACAGGCAAAAGGCTCATTGCTTTTTAACGTTAAAGCAGTTTCTAATCTTAATGTGACCCGATTAAAGCATTAGATCTTAAGCGTTGAATTGGTATATGATGGACGTACCAGATTAAAGTTAAATAATATATAAAGGATTGGGTCCTCTCTCTCCCTTACACAAGAGTTGTATTCTTCTCCATCAAGAAACACATAAAGGAAGTGAGTGCAAGAGGAGAGAAACCGAATTCTGAAGACAGAAGATGGCAGCCATTACTTCTTCCGATGTTAATCAAGGTATGTCATCTTAAACAAAGATCATATTAAGTTTGATCAAGGTATGTCATCTTAAACAAAGATCATATTAAGTTTGTCAGTGAAATATTTGGTATTGATAATCTTTGGGCTGTTGTAAAATAAATTTTACATTCGTTTCATCCTCATCCCAGGGCTGAATTCTTCATGTTAAAACCCAGAGCCCATAACTTGGAGAAGCTGCAGCCATACATAGAAAGTGGGAAATTGAAAGCAGTGATCGATCCAAAGAGCCCGTATTCATTCTCTGATGTTATAGAGGCCTTTAAACATCTAGAAAGCGGGCGAGCCAGAGGAAAGATTGTAATTTCGCCCATCGAATAAGAGAAGGGTGGATGCAGGATCAAACATTATGCCTGTCTCGTTGTAGGCTTTTACGGAATGCTAATGAGCATTTGTGGGCATTTTGAATCAGTTTTAGATATATGGATTTATCTCAGTTTGGAGCCATTTTAACTTGGGATTTTCAGAAATAAGAGGTCTTAAATCTTATGTAGTTTTAAGAATCAAGACGTGTTAAATTTTACGAGTTTTCACTGTGATAAATGCATATAAGGTGGTGGGCAGTAGTTACATATCGCTTGCCGAGTTAGCATTTCAATGTTAGAGCCACCAGACATGTCAACAAAAAATAAACCTTTGCATATGTCAATCATAAGTGAGTTGGTTATATACCTATGCCTATTGTTTGTTAAATATGGAACTATGTCGTATTCACGTGTCAAACATATAACTTCCATCTTTTCTAAATATGTAAATTTTTAAAAATGACATGTAAATCAATGTATTTGCATTGATCCTTGTTTTTCGATTCATTGCCGTATCATAACCATAAACAGAATACCAAACTTCCATTACGAATTAGTGATATATAAAAAAATACCAGAAGCAAAAGGTGACATTTTTTTTTTACTAAGAGACCCACTCACAAGAAGCAAATATACATTATTTAGTTATTATTATATTTCCATGGTAATGGAGAGATTTTACAAAAATTTACACAACTGAGAAGGATATATGTGTAACTAACAAGTTAAAAAAAATTACAACTGCTCAAAAATTGATTAATACATTACAATGGCTTATAAAATATGATAATATGTTATTCTTGAATATGAATATAATAGATATTTTTTTAAGGAAGATCTAATTTGAATTTCTTTAGTTATAAAATAAATCAAATTTAAATTGGTCATTTAAAATAGAAAAATATTCTAAGATTAAGTGAAGTAAAAGCAGGTGGAGTTAGAAATTAGTTAGAATTGATTTATAATTCTCACATGCAAAATACTAACCTAACCAATTAAATTCCAAAATATGATTAAATGTCAATTAAGAAGGAGAAGAAAGTGAAAAATGGTGGCTAATTACAAAGAGGTAGGGAGGAATTGTAGTCACTCTAGAGAGTGGAATTCCATATTATTATCCAATAAATCTACATTCAATGCCACATATCATCTTATGTGGTACCTCTACTCAAAAAATTCATGCTAAAAATAGAAAACCCTAAAAATAGAAAATGTGTCAAATAATAGGGAATGTCTATTAATGAATGAAAAAATGATCATACGTGCACCTAATGATGCATGGAAAAGGGTCCTTATAAAGCTCTGATGAACAAGAAAATTCAATGTACCCCAACATCAACAAAATTTAGAAAATATGTGTCCTCATGCATGAGTTCATTCTTTATGGAAAATTTCCTAGTTAAAGAAGAGGAAAATGATGAAGAAAATCATCAAACAAATGAGAAGGCTAATCATAATTGTTAAGGAGTGCATAATAATGTGGTTTCATGAAATTGACACATCGAAAAATTAGTCCATTTTTCTCTTCCAAAAATTTCAATTTTTGTACTACGGATAAACAATGTGAATCATTGTTAAAAAGTGGAAAAAAACTAAATAATAATAACCTTAAAATGGATGGAAAGGTTTTGAGAATATGAACATCGAGGATGAAAACCACTTCCTCTTAGAGTGCCCTACGTACAACCACATTAGATCTCAGTTTCAAAATCTTTGTTGCAATACTGACCTTCCTAGCCTTTTAAGTTGTCAAAATTACAGTGAGCTCGGGAGGCTTATATATAAAATATAACATATTAAAAAGTTTGATAGTTATTTTTGTCCATTTTCTTTTTAGATTTTAAAATATTTGATAAGCAAAATGTAAAATATTTTTGGAGGTTGATTAGCAATAATAACAAGATTAACCAAGAATTTATTTTATTTAAATTGTAATTTAAATAATAATTTTATTAATATAAATGTTAATAATAAAGTAGGACAAAATTATTATATTGCATTTTGTTAAAGTGTCTATTAAAATATTATACATTTACGTTTTTGTTATTTATTTATGTTTTTAGTAAAATTATTATAAAATAATAATAATAACAGTGTAATTTTTAGATCATTCTAGATTAGACATTTAATTAGTGGACAAATATTAGGAAATGAAAATAATTACATTTTGTATTATTTTAAATTGCCTCTATTATTTTTCTAATGGAGTAAGAAACATCACAAATATAATAGAGCTTAGCTATTAAAATATAACATAAGAGAATCAAATTAAAAATACCAACAATATCAAAAATTTAACATATCATGAGGCCTTTTCCTATAAACTAATCTTTCAATTCTATTATATTAATATGAATTCTACTATATTAATATGAATATGATTTCAAACATTCACCCTATTAAATTATGTTTTGGTACTACCTAGACTATTTCTCAAACACTATTCAATAACAAATTCATTATAGAATTGATCTATTTTTGCTCAAATGTAAATCTTAAAAATAAATTTTAGAAAAGAATGAAAGCATTAGTAATAAGAAGTTTGATTTTATAAATTAAAAGAAAAATATATAATTCTTGTGAGTTGTATATTAAAATTAAAAATAATTCAAAAATATTTTGGAATCAACCATTATCCAAAAATTATTAAAAAATAAATAAATTTAAAATTAACCATCATTTCCTTTAACATAGACTACAATTAACAATATGACATAGATTTCCATATTTTATTACATAATTACTCTTCAATTTTGAAAACCACAAATAGCTTTGATATTTTGGCTTGTTTTTCTATATTTAAAAGGCTATATATAAAATTGAGATTTTGAATAATATTTAATATGATTGGTTTTTTCTAAATAATTTATTATTATATAACAATAAAGATGGCAAAGTTCTAATTTATAATGTAGTTTGGTACCTCATTTAATTATTTATGAAGTTGTGAATGTTTAAAGTCGTGTTTTGATTTAACACTTGTCCTATCATAAAATTAATACATCAATACACCTTAACTTAGCGTTATGACACATAGCTGAGCTGGTTTCTTGTAAAGTGGAATTTCTAGAATTAAAATTGTGGAGCGGTGGAGGTGTGAAAACATATTTTTTATTTTATGAAATCTCTCTAAAACTTCTAGATTCACTGTGGTGAATGGAGGTCAATACTCTAGTGTTGGTTTGTAAATGTTTTTTGAATATAGATATTCCAAATTATTTTTTTACGTACTCATTGTCGAATTTCAATTTTATTATATATCACTGCATTTTCAAAAAAGATAGATATAAGTTGTGAAAATGTAATATACTATAGTTTATCATTTATAATTTATAAATGACATTTTCAAAGGAGACATGTTATAAACTATGAAGATGTAATATATTATAGCCTATCATTTTTATAAATGGACGTAAAATGTATATCTCAAGAGCAAAGTTTGATGCACATCTTAAGAGCAAAGTTTGATGCGTTAGTGTACACATGCAAACATTAAATATTACTCTTTGTGAATTAATGCTAACAACCAAACTATGATGCCACATGCTGCAGTCCAATCCAAATCCTGTAGCTTCCATATAAAATCAACCTAAGTAGAGACTCCCAATGAAGTAAGCAATAATATAATACTTCTCTACTAGTTAGGCATGCATTTTCCAAGGACAATATTACGCATAAGGTATCAAGTTGATTACCTATTAATTCAGTGAAACATGCCAACTTTTTTAATTTGGCAAAGCCTAACTTTAAAAAAATATTTTCTAAATTTTGTGAATTATTTTATTCTTATTTATCTATCATCTAATATTTACTAATTTTTTTGAGTTATTTTATTCTTATTTATCTATCATCTGATTGGTGATTCATTTTAACATATTATTGCCAAATTCCTTGGAAAACCACCAGGTGGACTAGGAGTGTTAAACATAACATCAATAATATGTATGTTGTATTTCATTCAAGGTGGCTTCCTAAGCAAGCATAGCTGCATTTATGGTTTAATTTACCCAAGCTTAACCTAGGAAAGTACAAAGCCTTGCACATTGTAATCGGCATATTTTAATGTGTCACATTTTTTTAAGTTTTGGTAAATCATATACAAAATTCACAAATATGTTTGATAATCTAATTTCAACAATTAAATAATTCAACTTTTACGAAATAATTTTTAATATAATTCTAATATTATATTTTTCATTTTATTATAAAAAATATTTTTAATACTCATAAAGCTATAATAATTTAATAATGATATTTTCATAAAGAAAAAACATAACAATAATAATTAATGTAATTATTTAACTTTTATATAACTATAATAACTTATTTTACTAATATAATTTTAATATAATATAATATAATATTATTTATTTTATTGTGTTAAATCTATATTAATATAAAATTTGTAAATTTAAGGTTTTATTAGGTTTTATTTTGCATAAAGATCAATATTTTTTTAAAATCCCAGCATAATCAATTCTACTTCTGTTGATGAGATTTATGTAGGGTATACCAATGAGGTGATAACTATAGTATAACATCGTTAACATGTTCAATCATATTTAACCATGGTTATTCATGGTTGACATGGGAAACACAATCAACTATAGTCAACATGGTCAACCATATATATCTATAATTACATGTTGGCAACTATGGTCAAACAAGACCCATAATGATCAAACTATACAATGGCCAACTATGGTCAGTCCACCTCAATAATGATCAATCAAACTCAACAATGTTCAACCATTACCAACTATACTCAATATTATCAAACATGTTCATCTATAGTTAAACATTAACAACTATACTCAACCACATTAGTCCATAGTCACCCATGGCCAACAATGTTCATCCATAATTAACCATGGTCAAATAAACTCAATCATGGCCAATAATGGTCAACAACACAACCATATTCATCCATCCTTAAACCACCTCAACAATGGTTAACCATGGAAACAATGCTCCTCCATTGTTATCATGGACAACCATATTCACATATAGTTAAATATTGACAACCATGAATAACTCGAGGACTTTTAAATAGTAAATGACTAATTTACATCTAATTTTTATAGTTTTTTTTTTTTACAACTTCTGAAAACCATTATAAAGGGTATACATATTATAATTCTATCAATATGTCACATACTCATACTAAAACTGAATCTTGGTTTTTACTTTATTCAGGTATGTTCAAAACCATTATAAAGGGTATACATATTATAAGTTTATCAATATGTCACATACTCATACTAAAACTAAATCTTGGTTTTTACTTTATTCAGCTATGTTTAAACTAAGTGGAAGGGAGTAGCTACCATGTAGCGCTTGTTTGAGGTTTGTGGTATTCGGGGTTTAGTAAGTGTAGCACTTTATAATATAGCATACTCTCCTTCATGTGCATTGGCACTGAGTTTTATTCAAGGTATTATGAGCCCTCTCGAACTCTGCCCTACGTTCGTCACCTATGTAGAAATTTTGAATAATATGACACATATTCACAGAGATTATCCTGATCATACAATTATAAGCGGAACATGTATAATACATAATCTCCTCTACATTGATCATCAATTTACAGAAGCAGAAACATTCACAGGCACACATAGAAGCATCAATCAAACTCATTAACACAGTATGTATTCCGGGGAAAGCATCTCGCTAAAAACCCCACACTATCTGTATATTATATTGATTGAATCATGTAACATTACATAGTACAAAGCTTATCACAAGAAATCCAGTACCAGCTCCACCTGTTACACACAATACAGCTAAGATCTGATCTCCAAATCTATTCCACTGCTTGCCTGCCTCCACTGCTCAATACCTGCTCAAGAACTGATGAGAATGGCTCACCAAACTCGTATTTCACCTCAAAATAATCACTCACACTTTGTTGGACGTGAGCAAAGGCTACAATACTGGGCAAATACGTGAGCAAACTCATTGGCATACTCAATCCCTTGATTGTGCAAGATCTGGTGCACAACTATAGTCACAACTGATAGCAATCTAATTCTCTACCACCAGTCCCTGCTGAAATGAACATGCACTGACATGCAACTGAGTTAACTGATGTATTCTATAGTTGTATTATGAGTTAATAACTTGTGAATTAATTAATAACTAATTCACCCAACTCATCTCTAGTCTATTGATCAGTTAGACTAAATACAACCAGTTTAACAATGCTAAACTGAACACAACTCCATCAACTGCACCTCCAGTCCACTAAACTCAACTCACTTGAGTTCTAACTGAAGTCCTGCATGTAAATATTTGTCATCCCATAGGTAACCACAAACAGGCAAAAGGCTCATTTCTTTTTAACGTTAAAGCAGTTTCTAATCTTAATGTGACCCGATTAAAGCATTAGATCTTAAGCGTTGAATTGGTATATGATGGACGTACCAGATTAAAGTTAAATAATATATAAAGGATTGGGTCCTCTCTCTCCCTTACACAAGAGTTGTATTCTTCTCCATCAAGAAACACATAAAGGAAGTGAGTGCAAGAGGAGAGAAACCGAATTCTGAAGACAGAAAATGGCAGCCATTACTTCTTCCGCTGTTAATCAAGGTATGTCATCTTAAACAAAGATCATATTAAGTTTGATCAAGGTATGTCATCTTAAACAAACATCATATTAAGTTTGTCAGTGAAATATTTGGTATTGATAATCTTTGGGCTGTTGTAAAATAAATTTTACATTCGTTTCATCCTCATCCCAGGGCTGAATTCTTCATGTTAAAACCCAGAGCCCATAACTTGGAGAAGCTGCAGCCATACATAGAAAGTGGGAAATTGAAAGCAGTGATCGATCCAAAGAGCCCGTATTCATTCTCTGATGTTATAGAGGCCTTTAAACATCTAGAAAGCGGGCGAGCCAGAGGAAAGATTGTAATTTCGCCCATCGAATAAGAGAAGGGTGGATGCAGGATCAAACATTATGCCTGTCTCGTTGTAGGCTTTTACGGAATGCTAATGAGCATTTGTGGGCATTTTGAATCAGTTTTAGATATATGGATTTATCTCAGTTTGGAGCCATTTTAACTTGGGATTTTCAGAAATAAGAGGTCTTAAATCTTATGTAGTTTTAAGAATCAAGACGTGTTAAATTTTACGAGTTTTCACTGTGATAAATGCATATAAGGTGGTGGGCAGTAGTTACATATCGCTTGCCGAGTTAGCATTTCAATGTTAGAGCCACCAGACATGTCAACAAAAAATAAACCTTTGCATATGTCAATCATAAGTGAGTTGGTTATATACCTATGCCTATTGTTTGTTAAATATGGAACTATGTCGTATTCACGTGTCAAACATATAACTTCCATCTTTTCTAAATATGTAAATTTTTAAAAATGACATGTAAATCAATGTATTTGCATTGATCCTTGTTTTTCGATTCATTGCCGTATCATAACCATAAACAGAATACCAAACTTCCATTACGAATTAGTGATATATAAATAAAATACCAGAAGCAAAAGGTGACATTTTTTTTTTACTAAGAGACCCACTCACAAGAAGCAAATATACATTATTTAGTTATTATTATATTTCCATGGTAATGGAGAGATTTTACAAAAATTTACACAACTGAGAAGGATATATGTGTAACTAACAAGTTAAAAAAAATTACAACTGCTCAAAAATTGATTAATACATTACAATGGCT
Source organism: Pinus tabuliformis (assembly GCA_031772625.1). Lineage (NCBI taxonomy): Eukaryota > Viridiplantae > Streptophyta > Pinopsida > Pinales > Pinaceae > Pinus > Pinus tabuliformis. Next base: position 339,452,644 of record CM062808.1, on the reverse strand, counting down.
TATAAAATATGATAATATGTTATTCTTGAATATGAATATAATAGATATTTTTTTAAGGAAGATCTAATTTGAATTTCTTTAGTTATAAAATAAATCAAATTTAAATTGGTCATTTAAAATAGAAAAATATTCTAAGATTAAGTGAAGTAAAAGTAGGTGGAGTTAGAAATTAGTTAGAATTGATTTATAATTCTCACATGCAAAATACTAACCTAACCAATTAAATTCCAAAATATGATTAAATGTCAATTAAGAAGGAGAAGAAAGTGAAAAATGGTGGCTAATTACAAAGAGGTAGGGAGGAATTGTAGTCACTCTAGAGAGTGGAATTCCATATTATTATCCAATAAATCTACATTCAATGCCACATATCATCTTATGTGGTACCTCTACTAAAAAAATTCATGCTAAAAATAGAAAACCCTAAAAATAGAAAATGTGTCAAATAATAGGGAATGTCTATTAATGAATGAAAAAATGATCATACGTGCACCTAATGATGCATGGAAAAGGGTCCTTATAAAGCTCTGATGAACAAGAAAATTCAATGTACCCCAACATCAACAAAATTTAGAAAATATGTGTCCTCATGCATGAGTTCATTCTTTATGGAAAATTTCCTAGTTAAAGAAGAGGAAAATCATGAAGAAAATCATCAAACAAATGAGAAGGCTAATCATAATTGTTAAGGAGTGCATAATAATGTGGTTTCATGAAATTGACACATCGAAAAATTAGTCCATTTTTCTCTTCCAAAAATTTCAATTTTTGTACTACGGATAAACAATGTGAATCATTGTTAAAAAGTGGAAAAAAACTAAATAATAATAACCTTAAAATGGATGGAAAGGTTTTGAGAATATGAACATCGAGGATGAAAACCACTTCCTCTTAGAGTGCCCTATGTACAACCACATTAGATCTCAGTTTCAAAATCTTTGTTGCAATACTGACCTTCCTAGCCTTTTAAGTTGTCAAAATTACAGTGAGCTCGGGAGGCTTATATATAAAATATAACATATTAAAAAGTTTGATAGTTATTTTTGTCCATTTTCTTTTTAGATTTTAAAATATTTGATAAGCAAAATGTAAAATATTTTTGGAGGTTGATTAGCAATAATAACAAGATTAACCAAGAATTTATTTTATTTAAATTGTAATTTAAATAATAATTTTATTAATATAAATGTTAATAATAAAGTAGGACAAAATTATTATATTGCATTTTGTTAAAGTGTCTATTAAAATATTATACATTTACGTTTTTGTTATTTATTTATGTTTTTAGTAAAATTATTATAAAATAATAATAATAACAGTGTAATTTTTAGATCATTCTAGATTAGACATTTAATTAGTGGACAAATATTAGGAAATGAAAATAATTACATTTTGTATTATTTTAAATTGCCTCTATTATTTTTCTAATGGAGTAAGAAACATCACAAATATAATAGAGCTTAGCTATTAAAATATAACATAAGAGAATCAAATTAAAAATACCAACAATATCAAAAATTTAACATATCATGAGGCCTTTTCCTATAAACTAATCTTTCAATTCTATTATATTAATATGAATTCTACTATATTAATATGAATATGATTTCAAACATTCACCCTATTAAATTATGTTTTGGTACTACCTAGACTATTTCTCAAACACTATTCAATAACAAATTCATTATAGAATTGATCTATTTTTGCTCAAATGTAAATCTTAAAAATAAATTTTAGAAAAGAATGAAAGCATTAGTAATAAGAAGTTTGATTTTATAAATTAAAAGAAAAATATATAATTCTTGTGAGTTGTATATTAAAATTAAAAATAATTCAAAAATATTTTGGAATCAACCATTATCCGAAAATTATTAAAAAATAAATAAATTTAAAATTAACCATCATTTCCTTTAACATAGACTACAATTAACAATATGACATAGATTTCCATATTTTATTACATAATTACTCTTCAATTTTGCAAACCACAAATAGCTTTGATATTTTGGCTTGTTTTTCTATATTTAAAATGCTATATATAAAATTGAGATTTTGAATAATATTTAATATGATTGGTTTTTTCTAAATAATTTATTATTATATAACAATAAAGATGGCAAAGTTCTAATTTATAATGTAGTTTGGTACCTCATTTAATTATTTATGAAGTTGTGAATGTTTAAAGTCGTGTTTTGATTTAACACTTGTCCTATCATAAAATTAATACATCAATACACCTTAACTTAGCGTTATGACACATAGCTGAGCTGGTTTCTTGTAAAGTGGAATTTCTAGAATTAAAATTGTGGAGCGGTGGAGGTGTGAAAACATATTTTTTATTTTATGAAATCTCTCTAAAACTTCTAGATTCACTGTGGTGAATGGAGGTCAATACTCTAGTGTTGGTTTGTAAATGTTTTTTGAATATAGATATTCCAAATTATTTTTTTACGTACTCATTGTCGAATTTCAATTTTATTATATATCACTGCATTTTCAAAAAAGATAGATATAAGTTGTGAAAATGTAATATACTATAGTTTATCATTTATAATTTATAAATGACATTTTCAAAGGAGACATGTTATAAACTATGAAGATGTAATATATTATAGCCTATCATTTTTATAAATGGACGTAAAATGTATATCTCAAGAGCAAAGTTTGATGCACATCTTAAGAGCAAAGTTTGATGCGTTAGTGTACACATGCAAACATTAAATATTACTCTTTGTGAATTAATGCTAACAACCAAACTATGATGCCACATGCTGCAGTCCAATCCAAATCCTGTAGCTTCCATATAAAATCAACCTAAGTAGAGACTCCCAATGAAGTAAGCAATAATATAATACTTCTCTACTAGTTAGGCATGCATTTTCCAAGGACAATATTACGCATAAGGTATCAAGTTGATTACCTATTAATTCAGTGAAACATGCCAACTTTTTTAATTTGGCAAAGCCTAACTTTAAAAAAATATTTTCTAAATTTTGTGAATTATTTTATTCTTATTTATCTATCATCTAATATTTACTAATTTTTGTGAGTTATTTTATTCTTATTTATCTATCATCTGATTGGTGATTCATTTTAACATATTATTGCCAAATTCCTTGGAAAACCACCAGGTGGACTAGGAGTGTTAAACATAACATCAATAATATGTATGTTGTATTTCATTCAAGGTGGCTTCCTAAGCAAGCATAGCTGCATTTATGGTTTAATTTACCCAAGCTTAACCTAGGAAAGTACAAAGCCTTGCACATTGTAATCGGCATATTTTAATGTGTCACATTTTTTTAAGTTTTGGTAAATCATATACAAAATTCACAAATATGTTTGATAATCTAATTTCAACAATTAAATAATTCAACTTTTACGAAATAATTTTTAATATAATTCTAATATTATATTTTTCATTTTATTATAAAAAATATTTTTAATACTCATAAAGCTATAATAATTTAATAATGATATTTTCATAAAGAAAAAACATAACAATAATAATTAATGTAATTATTTAACTTTTATATAACTATAATAACTTATTTTACTAATATAATTTTAATATAATATAATATAATATTATTTATTTTATTGTGTTAAATCTATATTAATATAAAATTTGTAAATTTAAGGTTTTATTAGGTTTTATTTTGCATAAAGATCAATATTTTTTTAAAATCCCAGCATAATCAATTCTACTTCTGTTGATGAGATTTATGTAGGGTATACCAATGAGGTGATAACTATAGTATAACATCGTTAACATGTTCAATCATATTTAACCATGGTTATTCATGGTTGACATGGGAAACACAATCAACTATAGTCAACATGGTCAACCATATATATCTATAATTACATGTTGGCAACTATGGTCAAACAAGACCCATAATGATCAAACTATACAATGGCCAACTATGGTCAGTCCACCTCAATAATGATCAATCAAACTCAACAATGTTCAACCATTACCAACTATACTCAATATTATCAAACATGTTCATCTATAGTTAAACATTAACAACTATACTCAACCACATTAGTCCATAGTCACCCATGGCCAACAATGTTCATCCATAATTAACCATGGTCAAATAAACTCAATCATGGCCAATAATGGTCAACAACACAACCATATTCATCCATCCTTAAACCACCTCAACAATGGTTAACCATGGAAACAATGCTCCTCCATTGTTATCATGGACAACCATATTCACATATAGTTAAATATTGACAACCATGAATAACTCGAGGACTTTTAAATAGTAAATGACTAATTTACATCTAATTTTTATAAATAGTTGATTTTTTTTTTACAACTTCTGAAAACCATTATAAAGGGTATACATATTATAATTCTATCAATATGTCACATACTCATACTAAAACTGAATCTTGGTTTTTACTTTATTCAGGTATGTTCAAAACCATTATAAAGGGTATACATATTATAAGTTTATCAATATGTCACATACTCATACTAAAACTAAATCTTGGTTTTTACTTTATTCAGCTATGTTTAAACTAAGTGGAAGGGAGTAGCTACCATGTAGCGCTTGTTTGAGGTTTGTGGTATTCGGGGTTTAGTAAGTGTAGCACTTTATAATATAGCATACTCTCCTTCATGTGCATTGGCACTGAGTTTTATTCAAGGTATTATGAGCCCTCTCGAACTCTGCCCTACGTTCGTCACCTATGTAGAAATTTTGAATAATATGACACATATTCACAGAGATTATCCTGATCATACAATTATAAGCGGAACATGTATAATACATAATCTCCTCTACATTGATCATCAATTTACAGAAGCAGAAACATTCACAGGCACACATAGAAGCATCAATCAAACTCATTAACACAGTATGTATTCCGGGGAAAGCATCTCGCTAAAAACCCCACACTATCTGTATATTATATTGATTGAATCATGTAACATTACATAGTACAATGCTTATCACAAGAAATCCAGTACCAGCTCGACCTGTTACACACAATACAGCTAAGATCTGATCTCCAAATCTATTCCACTGCTTGCCTGCCTCCACTGCTCAATACCTGCTCAAGAACTGATGAGAATGGCTCACCAAACTCGTATTTCACCTCAAAATAATCACTCACACTTTGTTGGACGTGAGCAAAGGCTACAATACTGGGCAAATACGTGAGCAAACTCATTGGCATACTCAATCCCTTGATTGTGCAAGATCTGGTGCACAACTATAGTCACAACTGATAGCAATCTAATTCTCTACCACCAGTCCCTGCTGAAATGAACATGCACTGACATGCAACTGAGTTAACTGATGTATTCTATAGTTGTATTATGAGTTAATAACTTGTGAATTAATTAATAACTAATTCACCCAACTCATCTCTAGTCTATTGATCAGTTAGACTAAATACAACCAGTTTAACAATGCTAAACTGAACACAACTCCATCAACTGCACCTCCAGTCCACTAAACTCAACTCACTTGAGTTCTAACTGAAGTCCTGCATGTAAATATTAGTCATCCCATAGGTAACCACGTATTTCCCTCTGGGATCTACATGTACCACATCCGTAGCTCATCCTGAAGTGCTCCAAGAGAATAAGACAAAGTTTATAGTCTAAATATTATTATGAGACAATAATATTTGACTTTTCTATTTTTGACAGGCAGTCTAAAAATAGACTTTGATCACTCACACTGTGATCAAAAATAGAAGTCCAACTATTTTTCCCAACTTGACCAATCATCCATAAACAGCAACCTGCAATCCATAGACATGATCCATATGTCTAAAAATAGACATAGTCTAAAAATAGACTTGCGCCAAAAATAGCCTGCGAGCCCACTTAGTGAAGGCGACTCTTTTCACTAAGCTCCATCATCTTGTTGCACTCTCAACAAGCATTTCTTGTTGCACACTTTTCAACAACCTAGATCTGCTTCCATCATTGATCTCCTCGATGATTGACGAATTTTATTAGAATGGATGTGGTTAGGATATTACCCATCCCCAAACCCTCAACCTAGTGCTCATTTGTTGTTGCCTTGGACGGCGAGGTTTCTCTGTGCATGGTGGTTCGTTCTGTCTGCCCAAAACCTGCAACTACACAACTCTGGTGTCACAGTTTCAGGCATGGGACAAGTAAGTTTTGTTCTTGGTTTTTGTTAATGAGGGATTGTTTTCTTTAATCCTAGTTTCCACTTGACTCATCCTAACTGCAACAGGTTCAAAGTTCTGCTGGGAGATGTAATGAGTTGCGCCCTTTGTTTCTGGAGGTCACTAGAAGATGCTTATTAATATATATTCAGCTTTTCCCTTAACTCGTGAAAGGGCTAAAGGGAATTAATTGCTACAGGTCACCGTTGGGTCGAGGATTGCTTATTTTTACCAAGGCAAGCTAAATTTCAATGAATTTACAAGGTTTTCCATGAGTTCTCTAAATACTGGGTGGTTTTCATGAGTTTAAGCCTAATTGGTTTTGTTCATTGCAAGAATTTCTTTTTATTTACTGTTATTCGGCTTCTATATGAACTCTCACGTTGAGAAGAGGAAGTTAATAGAAAACTTCTCTTACAAGTACTTCTTGACACCTACGAGGGTTGAAATTGGCCTTAGGGTTTTCATGCTATGTTCCTCCATATTCACGAGCACCAACTTGACATTTAAATGGACATATTCTAAGTTATTTGTTTAATTTCATTCATAGTTGTGGCCCTAGCGACATTATTAAGCAGGGGGTTTTTAAAATATTATGTATATCTATACTTTTAGAAGGGATGGCCAGCAGTCAAACCCTCTTCCAGTTACTGTGTTGTTTCTATTCTAGACCCAGTGTTGGGATTTACATGAAAATAGTACTTATGTTGTGTATTTGTAAATGTCATCTATTTTCTTGTATTTCAACACTTTTGTAATTTGAGCCGAGGGTTCAAGGTAACTGATTGTTCAGTTATTCATAGAAAGACTCTTGTCCTAAAACAATAATTTTCCAGAGTCCATAGACATTCAATAAATATTAAAATGAAAGAACTGTGTGGCTGTAGACATCACAATAAACTATCAGAAAATTTAATCAAAACATGACACGCATCGAGAAGCATGTTTATATTTTTAACTAGTGTAAAGAGAGGCATGTTTATATTGTTAACTGGTGTAAAGATGAAACAATGTTTAACACCATTATTTTTCCTTCTAATATTTCAAGCTTGTTTAGCCATCTATGCTGATTTCTACAATAGTTTATGGATTCTTTATAACTATGGTTAATTATGAATTCTTTACTTATACAATCACATATTTGTTTTACTTGGAAATTTAATGGCAGGAAATATTTTGCATCCGGTTTGATTTGACTTGTAACTGACCCTGGGACTGTTTCACCAGGTGACTATTCAATTAGCCGTGCTCGGTAACTAACCCAGGCCTCCACGACCCTCATACAGTTTTCTTTTCCTACTATGTCTGCCTTCTTATCAGATGTCAGTTGGGGTTATCTTTACTGCGACCCTACTCTCCCTGTTAATATAGTCACCTACAATAGATTAACCTAGAATTTAAGCTTGGAAGTCTCCCATCCTTATAATATTGTTTCACAATTTGCTATTCAACAACGAGTTTTTAATTAAGGGTTAAACAACAACAACTTCCTTCGGTGACTCTTAATAGCTATTTAATTTATTAAAAACAACTCTTTAGTCATGGGACCGCGTCCATGCTCTTCACCTGAAGGGCGTTACTTTACATTTCCCTCAGGCATTTTTATTTATTCTTAAATTTCCCTGTTTATTACAATTTTCACAATACAATTCACAATTATCATAGTGTCTCGGGCCTTTAACAGAGTCACAATTATGTTCGACTCACATTTTTTATTACAATTTTATAATACAATTCCACAACATTATACTCGAATCAAACCACTTTACTTCTAGTCATTGCTATGAAACTTATCATGTTTCCCCCATAAGTATGATAATTCTCCTGACCATTCTTTATACTACTTACAAGATTTACCCAGACCTCTAACTTGCATAGAAATAATTTACTAAACTAGTTATACAAATTATTAGAGATCCAATTTATAAAAAGAAAGACATAACCCGTGGTAAATATCAACAAAATCACATAGATATACTTATCTGTCTCAAAACCATTTAGGTTGCCACATGAAACCATTGGGAAAGGAAGGATACTCCTCCCAACCGGCGAGCATAGTATTTCACCACAGCCCCCCTAAGCCAATTTTCCTTCAAAATAGTCTTTCTTGGATAGGGACCACAAAGGTTAGCACATAAATTCCACTGGCCCCCAACCAGCTCAAGAATTTATTTCTCAAACTTTCACAAACTCAAAGGTCTATGCAGAAATCCCACTAGTCACAACCAACTCAAGAATTTCCTCATGGCAGTGTCACACCCTTACCTCAACAACATCCTGTCTAAGGTAATGAGTTCTCTTCCTCCTTGATTGCCTCAGGTATATTTTTCCTCGCATACCATCTTGGTTCTCTTTTCCCAACTAGGATATTTAGCCCTACGGAGAGGAGTAATTGCCCATTAACTCACTGGTAGGGAAATTCTCTTTTAGCATTTCCACCTTCCCGTAATTCCTTGGCTAACCATAACTAATCTTGGTAATTTAATTAAAATGAAATATTTATGTCTAACATTACATCTCTCTTTCTATTAGCCCATACTTTGCCAAGTTATTTTAGTAAAGGTAATTAAATGTTTTTTACTATTCATTGAGGGGTGTTACACCTTTCCCCCTTCGAGAGAAACACCCTCCCCAGTGTTTCCTAGCCTCCAAACAGGCTAAAACAAGCTTCACTCTTGAAATGATCATCCTCTTAGGTAGCCTACTATGGTGAAAATTTTTCCTCTGCACTTTAAATTGAGTGATAATTTGTTTTCATAACATTATTTCTCTCCATTTGAGAATACTCATAGGTTCATCCAGGAATTCCCATCTGTACCAATCTACATTCACAATCATCAAATGTAGTCATTAGTTATCCATCAATCATTATTTAGGAAGCATATACATAGTCATTTCTCACTCTATTACAATTACCATAAGTTTTTTATGTACCCAATAAGGGTCGTCAACATGCATCACAACCCGAAAAGGGTTAGCAACCTACACTCCACGAGAGTTAACAATAATAGAAATAAATCCTTTTTACTTATTCAATGACAATGTCAATCAACAAGAATCCCACTATGTCGTTTTGTTGGAATTTTTGGATCATGGAAATACCAATTCCATTGGCACTACTCACATAAAAGTAATATTATTTCATAAACTATTTATTGTTCTTGTTTGTTATAATAAATTTCAACTAGTGCACTATTGTACTTGGTAGCATTATTATTATTCCACTTTGACTTCAAATATTACATCTTCATTTGTCATGCAAAAGTATTTTCAGGATAACTTCCTTTTGCCTACTTGTTTAAGGAAGCTACATTGCTATCTATTGTACAAATAACTCAGTTAGCCCACATTGAATTGTTTACAAAGTCATGATTCCATTATATAGAATTCTTGCAATTTCGACCTTTATCATTCTACATTATTGGTAATTGGTGAGAGCTATATGCAATTTTGTTTCCATGGTCTGTCATAAAAGATTCCCCTTTTTGCACTTGTAAGCACACTGAATGACTCATACTTACAATGTTACTTTATTTTATATATATATAAAGTGAACCTATATATATATATATATATATATATATATATATATATAAATAAATAATAAAGTGAACCTATATATATATATATATATATTTTGGTTCACAACATATTACTCAATGCATTCAATTACAAGTTATTTTGTTACCTTTGACCTCTACGATCCGATGAATATAAATTTTATTCCAATATGAGGGTAACTAATGATCGTATTATACTATTCTGAAACTAATTCTCTTCCATCACAAGTTTCTACGATGGCTTATCACAACTTATCATCATTTAGGTGTGCTATTTTTTTTAGATTAGGATGAATTCCCAATTATTATGACTTTGGAAACCCTCCATGCAGGTATATTTCATTAATTATTTACTATGGTAACCTATTTTGGTGACCCCCTTGATGAAAAAGCTTTCAAGGAGGCACTTTCCTAGCAGTCCTGAAAAATCAGATTTGTTTGTTCTGGTTGGTTATTATTGGATTGAACTTGTTCATATCCAAATTTCTACTTTATATATATATATATATATATATATATATATATATATAACCTTTTATTGTTACCTTATAGGCACAGTGTTTTGTACTCCACCTTACACTATCAGAACCCATCACTTTTCTTGCCAGTGTTTAACTCTTATTTATACATTACTTTGTAATTATGAGCGTTCTGCATTCCCATACAATATTTACAACAGTTATCTTTAGATATGCCTCGTTAGCATCCTTGGGTGTACCAATACACCATCTATTAACTTTATATAATACAAGTCCTCTATCCCCCTTTTATTCACGTTCTTATTTCCATATGCATTTTATTATGCGCATTACATCTAGTTTCCAATAACTTATTTTTATATAAAGGGAACTCATTATTGTGAGTGTTTTACATCTATAGTCCATCCTAGATGATCTATAGAAAAAAATTTTATGGTTATTAATCTTATAAGTTGTGTGCTGGATTTTTTTATTTTATTTTTGCGAATTAACTAAAGGGAATTACAACATATAATTATCATATAGATGACCTTAAACTATTTAATGTGTTTTCATATGCTATACCCTGCCATTCTCTTCTAAAATACACGTCTGAGACTTCAAAATTGTTTAACTGGATGGGATTTGATTCTTTACTATATTTACCCAAATACTTTCTTATTGTTACAGATCATAACCTCCCTTTTTTTCTGTCCAGTTACTATTTACAGTGGAAGAATATGATTCACAACATGTGTTATCAAATAGATCTCTCATACAATTGTTTGTCCCCCTAGGTACCAACATATCATTTTATAATAATTCCACTGGTATTTTATACATAGATAATTATTTTAATTCATTTCTCATTATCAGTTATTAATCAGTATTTTCAACCCTCAATACTATATTATTTTAAAGAAACATAAAATACAGATCAAATTTTCACGCTTAGTTGTGACCATATCTCAAGGTAGGGGTGCAAAATTTGTTCCTTTACTCTAAGACACAACGTTGTTTGATACTATTTTCCCTTAGTCAGTCCACGGTGTTCAACCTAGGCTCTGATGACAACTGTAACACCCGTCCAAGGAAGAGTTATAAAAATCTAAATATAACATTTATGTAAAGTGCAAAATGAGTTTAATTGCACTACTCAATAGTTTAAAGATGGGAACAATAATTAATCATTCAATCAAATTAATGAGAGATTTTTCGGTGTAAATCACACGATATTTATTTTGTCGACGCGTTTCGAACCAACCAGTGTGGTTTATTGTAAGGACAAGTTGAAAAATCAGATCTGGATTGCAATGCCAGATCTTACTTCAACTTCGAAACCTACAAGCGTGCTCGTTCAAATTGATGAACCTTGGTTGCAATGGATTTTCCGTGCAAGGATTCAATTGTTGACTTGAGGCTTCTGTGATCCATATCAAGTTAGTGAGATATTTTTCGGCGTAAATCACATGATATTTATTTTGTCGATGCGTTTCGTACTAACAAGTGTGGTTCATCGTCAGGACAAGTAGAAAATTCAGATCTGGATTGCAACGCCAGATCTAACTTCAACTTCGAATCCTGCAAGCGTGCTTGTTCAAATTGATGAACATTGGTTGCAATGGCTTTTCCGTGCAGGGATTCAATTGTTGAATTGAGGCTTCTGTGATCCATATCAAATTAATGAGAGAATTTTCGGCGTAAGTCAAATGATATTTCTTTTGTCGACGCATTTCAATCCAACTAGTGTGGTTCATTGTCAGGACAAGTTGAAAATTAGATCTGGATTGCAACACTAGATCTGACTTCAACTTCGAAACCTTCAAGCGCGCCCGTTCAAATTGATGAACCTTGGTTGCAATGGCTTTTCCGTGCAAAGATTCAATTATTGAATTGAGGCTTCTGTGATCCATGTCAAGTTAATGAGTGATTTCTCAGCGTAAATCACTTGATATTTCTTTTGTTGACGCGTTTCAAACCAACCAGTGTGGTTCATTGTCAAGGCAAGATGAAAAATCAGATCTGGATTGCAACGCTAGATTTGACTTCAACTTCGAAACCTCCAAGCGTGCCCGTTCAAATTGATGAACCTTGGTTGCAATTGCTTTTCCGTGCTGGTCTTCAATTGTTGAATTGAGGCTTCTGTGATCCATATCAAGTTAATGAGAGTTTTCAGCGTAAATCACATGATATTTATTTTGTCGACGTGTTTTGAACCAACTAGTGTGGTTCATCGTCAGTACAAGTTGAAAAATCAGATCTGGATTGCAACGCCAAATCTAACTTCAACTTCGAAACCTGCAAGCGTGCCCGTTCAAATTGATGAACCTTGGTTGCAATGGATTTTCCGTGCAGGGATTTAATTGTTGAATCAGGGTTTCTGTGATCCATATCAAGTTAATGAGATATTTTTCGGCGTAAATCACATGATATTTCTTTTTTCCACGCGTTTCGAACCAACCAGTGTGTTTCATCGTCAGGACAAGTTGAAAAATTAGATATAGATTGCAACGCTAGATTTTGACTTCAACTTCGAAACCTACAAGCGTGCCCGTTCAAATTGATGAACCTTGGTTGCAATGGCTTTTCCGTGCAGGGATTCAATTGTTGAATTGAGGCTTCTGTGATCCATATCATGTTAATGAGATATTTTTTGGCTTAAATCACATGATATTTCTTTTGTCGACTCATTTCGAACCAACCAGTGTGGTTCATTGTCAGGACAAGTTGAAAAATCAGATCTGGATTGCAACGCGAGATCTGAATTCAACTTCAAAACCTACAAGCGTGCCCGTTCAAATTGATGAACCTTTGTTGCAATGGATTTTCCGTGTAGGGATTCAATTGTTGAATTGAGGCTTCTATGATCCATATCAATTTAATGATGGATTTTTTGGCGTAAATCACATGATATTTATTTTTTCAACGCGTTTCAAACCAACCAGTGTGGTTCGTCTTCAGGACAAGTTGAAAAACCAGATCTGGGCAATAGTTGTTGCATCTATAAAGGATCTCAAAATTGGGTATGCTAACTCTAAATCCAATATAAAAAACCTTAAGAAAATTACACAAAGCCACCATTTTGCATTCATGAATGAAATGTCAGAGGTTAGGCAAAGTGGACAGTCCCGAATCCATTGTCGACATCCTTTGAATGCCAAGATTGGGAGAGGAAGAACTAGCTTCCTTAGTTCAAATCCGCTTTGATTCTATCATGGCTATGACTTATATAGCACATGGTATTCCATTGTCGACATCCTTTGAACACCAAGATTGGGAGAGGAAGAACTAGCTTCCTTAGTTCAAATCTGCTTTGATTCTATCATCGCTATGACTTATATAACACATGGTATTCCATTGTCAACATCCTTTGAACACCAAGATTGGGAGAGGAAGAACCAGTTTCCATAGTTCAAATCTGCTTTGATTCTATCATGGCTATGACTTATATAACACATGATATTGTGGTGGGACATTGGAAAAGTTTCTTTGCAAATTAATAATGGTTAATGGAAATATTTATTATTGAATGATCTTGGAGAATTGTTTTAACCTTATTATTGTAATCAAATTTAAAAGTTTAGAAACATTTTATGTAATACATATATTTCCTTGAAATACGAACATATGATTTTGAATGATAGTAAGATTTCAATTATATATATATATATATATATATATATATATATATATATATATATATAAAATTTTAAATGCTTCAATGAAATAACGGTTACATAGTAGTTAGTATTAAAAGCTTAGTTTAAATATAATTTAATAAAACAAAAATAATAAATATAGAGATTTCATCACAAAAATAAAACTACTAATAAAATATTATATTGTTGAATGCTATCATTAAAAATTAAGAAATATGATTAACTAATATTGTTTATATTAAAATAAATATATTTATATGTGTGTTTTATTTTTATTAATATATATAATTGTCTATAATTATATTTATTAAAACATGATTTTAATATAACAATAAGTCACTTTAAATTGAAAATATTGTGAAAAATAAACAACCCATAATAAAACTCTAACTAACCATTTTACAATTAAATAAATTTCAATACTAAAAAAATAATAATAATAATTACGCCGTAATGCATTTCCCTCTAAAATGAATTCCCCTCCCATGCCACTTGTAATTTTGTGGGCCTTTGATTTAAGTGTTAGACAATCAAAATAAACTCTATCATTAGATTTAAAACTAGTACAATTAGTTATGTGATAGTTACAATCAGTTATATGTGATAGAGGGATCATCAGCTCTCGTGTTGGGGTTTTGTGCTTTTTGTGCTGTCTCGGTGCGTCAAAGAATTTTTAGTTTTTTGCTCCGGTGGTTGGGAATTATTTTACCTGCTATGTCTCGGCAGCTTGGCTAGTGGCTGGTGGGTTGTAGACGATTTGTTTGGAATCGAAGTTTCATTACATGTCTGGTTTTTTCTCTTTGTTTTCAATTTTTATCTATCACGATGTGTTTGGATCAATTTTGGAGACTTTTCTCTGGCTATTGGTTAGTTATGTTCTCTTATAATTAACCTGCTACCCATTTCAACTTAACTATTTTTTCAACTTAACTATTTTCAGTGTACTTATGCACCAAAGGAAATAGAAATTATGTTCTTAATTTTTATGTAAACATAAAAGGAAGGAAATCTTTTTTTTCTAAACAAAATTTATTTGACATTTTAATATTGAGCCATATTGAAAGGTTTAGGATATAATTATCACATTATCTATAAAGTCTTTGTATTTTGTAACAGTGAAAAGATGAGTGTTGACATGGAAATAACTTTAACTTTGTATTCACGTTAATAGTATTAATGCCAATCTCTTCCTCCAAAATTATCATGAACATGAATTTGCACAACTGTGAAAGAAGGCCTACGCTATTTGTCATTTTCAAGGGTTAAAAAAAATCGGTTAAAAATTTCCACTGTGAAGAAAGATTGGAATTTCTTTGAAGCCATTGGTCTTTTTGATGATGTTGAAAGAGTCCACCAGTGGGAATGAAAAAATACGTTGCAGGTCACAGGAATTCGTCACCGACTTATTCCTTTTTTTATTGAACCCTGGCTCGACCAAAATCCCACTTTTTTTTCAAAATATGGCCACAACTTTCTCGGCAAAAAAATAGTCTCGTTAGACTATGACGTCATCAAATTGCTTCTCCTCACGTCATCATTTTTCTTTTCTCGTTAACATTCAGTTACTTCTGTTGTTCACTCAAGATTGATTTAGTTGTAGGCATGCACGTACACTCGAGAGGTCCAAGGATTCTTTATTAGGGGGTTATTGTAAAAACCCATTTTGTTTTTCACTCAAGATTGATTTAGGATTCTCTGTTAGGGGGTTATTGAAAAAAACCATTCTGTTGTTCACTCAAGATTGATTCAGTTGTAGGCATGCACATACGCTCCAGAGGTCCAAATATTCTCTATTAGGGTTATTGTAAAAGGTTTATCCTTGAGAATTATCACATTCTCCAATCCAAGCCAAATATACCAAAAAATTATGCCTTAGCAAGAGTTGAGACTCAACGAGGGTGGGGGAGACTATCCTTGAGAATTATCACATTTTCGCGAGGTCATTAAAGGTTTGTGTGTCATATAACCATGACTTCCTGACCAAAATGTATTAAACTTTGGCTTGTACTCTGACCTGTGACTGGAAGTCACCAATTTGGTTCCTTCTCGATTAGAAGATGGAATCCCATGTGCATGTAGATGCCAACAACATAGCGATAGGCACCATTGTAACCAAGCGGGGATGTGGATAACCCCATACACTTTTCCAAGAGGAAGGGAGAAGCTGGTCATAAAAAAAGAGACGCTAAAGTACCTGATCACCCAACAAGGCAGGATATTACATTAATGTTGTTCAACTACAAGCCACTTGATACATATGCATCTCTAAGTAAGTAACTCAATCATTTTCCCCTATGTGAATCTGGTCACAAAACAGGAGGCGCTAAAGTACTTGATCACCCAACAAGGAAGGCAGGGCAGGATATTATGTTAATGTTGTTCAACTACAAGCCACTTAATACATCATCTCTAAGTAACTAACTCAATCATTTTCCCCTATGTTTTCACACTAAGCTGGTCACAAAATAAGAAGCGCTAAAGTAACTAATCACTGAACAAGGCACGATATTTTGTTAATATTTTTCAACTACAAGGCACTTGATACATATGCATCTCTAAGTAAGTAACTTAATCCTTTTCCCCTATGCTTTCACACTTCATTGTTTCTGAAAACACCTTATCAAATTTCCATTTAAATGCTAATAAGTTAAGATATCTCGAGTCTTGTTTCTATCTTTGATGGTGCCTTTACAAATGACAATGCATTGCTTTTGGGAATCAAATACTACAATCACATGCTTTTCGGAGTAGAACCAATGGGGAATGTCTAGTCTAAATTACTGGTTCAGAAGGATATGCAACATCCACTCTAAAATAGTGGGTGTTCCCTCGAAGAATCTACTTTGAGGATTCACTCTTCCTCTATGCTCTTTTTTCATATGCTACTGACTTACAGTGTTTCCATTGCAACATTTGGTGCAATTGCTAGTTAAATTCCTAATATAAACTGAATCTGTTATACCATGCATGCAACAAGTATAATAACCCAAATAAAAATAAATTTATTTTGATTATTAAACATGCAAATTTTATAAAAATAAATTTGAACTTTACTCATTTTTCAAATATGACAACATTAATTTCGAATGCCATAATAACAATATTAAGATGTCTATAATGCTATTATCATAAAAATAAATTTGAACTTTACTCTTTTTTTAAAATATGACAACATTAATTTCGAAATCCATAATAGTAATATTAAGATGTCTAGTTGGAGCTATAATGCTATAATTATCCATCTCGCAAGGGAGTAGATATTGCAATAGGCTTTTTGTCAAACCCATATTAGTTTGGGTTTTACCAAAAAAGTTTGCAAAAAACTCTATAGTATAACATTACACATTGAAATATATGATTTTTCAAAAATAATTTAATTTATTTATGCTCAATCTGATTGGCTATCAAATTGAACATGTTATTAACTTTTGCCTCTATTAATGTGCCCATTACCTCTATTAATTAACTAGAAGTACATAGATCACATCAAGGTGTAAGATGAGCTTTTATGATACAATTTGTTTTGGGAAGGTGATAATATTATTGCTAATGAATATAATTATTTTATATTCCTATTTGTAAAAATGGCTAATGTTTAATATAATCTAATAAAATATGTATTATTTAAAATTACATGTATAATTTAAAATGATTATTTAAAATCACATATATAATTTTGAAAAATTTAGTAATGGTATGTGAGAGATATATTTTTTATTTTTATATTATATTTTTAAGGGGTAAAAGCCACTTACGTTTTTGTGGACACTTAACACATATGATAGATTTTACACTATTAATGAATGAATGATATTAAAAATAATAAGATGTTTTTAACACTAATAAATATAAAAATTTTCACATTCACAAACCAAGGTATAATGGAAATTTATGATAGGGCCTCTATACCTAGGTCTAATAGTAATATTTTCATAAGACCATATCCCCAAACTATAAAAGGCCAAATGTAAACTATTAATAATTGTTTCTATGCTGCAATACAAATAATGTTAATTTACAAAATTTAATAATGCATTTAATTACAATTTAAAATTAATCTAATTATAACATTTTAAAATTTAATTTTTTTGTTTTTTGTATTGTTTTCTACTTTAATTTTTCTATATTTAAACTAAGTAGTAGAGATTAGCTACTATGTAACCCTTGTTGAATAAAAAAAAATTTAATGTGATTACAAAGATTTGAAGATGATGATTTCATATTTGAGATTCACTTTAGATGCACAGTGTCATAGGAGACGTCATGATAAGATGCTTTGGTGTCATAGAAGACCTCACAGTAGATGTTAGCAGAGCTAATAGGTATATGCCAGCAGAGGTAATACGTGTTGGTGGATGACAAATATTAAGCAATGTGACTCGTTTATTGGTTTTTGATTTTGATTGGCTCATTGTATTTTTAGATAGAAAAGCAATATATCAATAACTTACTACATGTCGATGATTAATATTACAAGCTGCAACTTGGAGCAGATGCATGGTGCCCCATCATAGAAAATGTTTTTGAATTTGTTGAAAGAAATAGAGCACCGGGAAAATCTCTAATACCACATGAAAGAAACAGAGCACCGGGCAGTTCTCTGATACCACATGGAAGAATGGGCAGAGCACACAATGCTTTGATACCAACTAAAAGAACTCAGAGTAAATAGCCCTCTGATACCAATTGAAAATATATAGAGTGAACAATGGAAACACAACTACGACCGTTGAAATAAACTGTAAGAAAAACCAAACATTAATTTACATAAGATCAAGGCATCTACAACTACGTACAATGCAAACTATGTGTCCCGAGACTCTACATCTATCTTCTATCTCAGATCAACTGAATTTGTACATAAATTAAGTCGGTTAGTTGTCCCTTCAATTCGAAAAGGGTTATGGCGATGATGGCCCTTCGAAGTTGAATAGGTTAAGGCAGTTGCGCCCCTCCAAGTCTGAGTAGGTCATTGCGGTGACAGTGAGGTAGTGTACAGCGTGGCGGCGACAGTGCATTAGTGAAATGACAAGCGTAATTATTTTCAACACTCCCCCTTAATTACGACTGGAAACTTAACCATGACTTAACAAAACTTAAAAATGCATGCTGTTCTAAGTCTTAGCTAGGCTTACAATGATTCAAAACTTTGACGTCAACTCTTGTGTTGGATTTCTTTTTCCTTTTCTTCCAAATCATGTATCCTCTGAATTGCTTCATATTTGTCTTTCTGGCGTAGGTTCCAAATTTCAGTTTCTTCATTTGTTGTTGGAGCTCTACCATCGTTATATCTTTATTTATCATAAAAGCATAAAAATGATTTCAAACTATCCATGGATGTCTTCTACATCTTCAAAAATTTGTTCGTATTTGGACTATTGCCACATGTCATATTCTATAGTTTTCTCTACATCATCAATCACTGATTATCAATTTGTTGCAACATAAGTTCATAATAGAATTTTATTTCTGCAGGGCTCCAATACATGAAAATTTCATTTTCATTTTGAATATCATCCATATTGTCTTCAATATTCATAGTTTCAATTTCTATGTAGTCATCATCAATACATGGTTTTTCAACCCATGAGTCAAGGAACTTTAATTCTTCTTCATAATTATTCTGTGTACTTGCACACTGGAAATCAATGTTAGGATTAATAATATTTGCAGAACCACATTGGTTTTGTTCCTTCTTTAGCTTTTCCTCTGTGTTTGTTTTCTCTTTGTGGGCTTCTTTCTTTGTCTATGACTCTATTTCTTCCTCTATCTTTGTCTCTCTCTGTGTCTCTTCCACTTGGCTTTCAGACACAAGTGGTATTCTGTCACCAAATAACAAATAACAGTGTATCAATAAGATGTTTATGTGGCATCATCTACAACCACTCGTCACGAGTTAATTGTTCTTCGTCAAATTTAACATCAACAATTTCAATTGTTGGATCCACTAAACTAGATGCTTCTTCATTGGAAACATTTTCTATGCAAAAATTAGCGTCTGTTGATAACACACCATCAACATTGTGATCCACTTTCAAGTGAGATTCACCAAACTCTTCATCTATCTGTAGATTCACTGCTACAAATCCATCTTCATTCTCATCTTCAAGCACTGCTACAACAGGCTGAATAACAATATTGTCTTCAACTTGATTACTCCCCCTTGCACCAAATTTTGCTTCGAGGATCTTCCATGCTTCATTGGAAGTTGTAGCTTCTGCTACCTTGCAGAAAAACTTCTCATCCAATCCTTGTTTTATAAAATTTAATGCTAAATCATCACATACTTCATCATATGGCTTGTTAGACGAATGTTCAATTAAGTCTTTAGCTCAAACAAATGTTAGCATTCTAATAACCCATAAATCAAAATATTTAACAATAAACATAGGTGGTGGTAGCAAATCAAAGCTACACCAATCAACTTTGATTTCTTCTTTGTGTTCGGCTAGACTTCTCAATTCCTTGGCTTCAGTCTAAACTTCTCTAAACTGGCAATGATCTTTTCCTTTTGTTTTCGATTCATTTTCCTCATCTTCTTCAGTCAAGCTTTGCGACCCATGACTAATATATTTCCCATGTCTTATAGTTGCTTTCTTATAAGTGCTTTCATGATTGAATAAGGATATGTCCCATATCGCCCCCAAAAAATATGATGTTTAATATGCACCGGTAAAACACAATCTTTATCCAAAACAGTGTCATGCTTGACAAAACACCCAAATATTTTTGTAAACTTATGAACTTTCCAAAGTATTAAACTCTAGCTCAATAAAACTCCCTTATTTTTGTACAATCTCATACAATCAGGCCTTTCAAAAAGATTTATAAGCCTTCCTTCCTGCTATACACCTCCTTTTTGGTTTTAATATAAAAGCAAACCCTTTAAAAACAACCTTTTTAATCCTTTTAAAAAACCAATAAACTTGTTAGAAGAAATCTCCTTATAAAACTCTTTAATAAAACCAGGCACTTTTCAAAAAAAAAAAGATGTCACGGATTATTACTCACATCAAAACAAAACCACCTATTGATTTTTCCTTTTGAAAATCGCACTTTTAAAAGAAATACCTTGCCCACATGACGTTCAACCTTTGTTCTTCGTAATTAGCGATTAGACGACTCTGTGATTAGCCCTTCGAAGTTGAATAGGTTAAGGCGGTTGCATCCCTTGGCAAGAGCTAACGAGCATACTATAGGGCATTAAATGCCCGGCTACATGCGCTCCCGTTAGCTCTTTAACACGTGCGTGTGGGGTGATAGATAAATAAAAAATACACGCGCGTGTGTTAAAGAGCTAACGGGGGCGCATGTAGCCAGGCATTTAATGGCCTATAGTATGCCCGTTAGCTCTTTCCGCATCCCTTAAGTCTGAGCAGGTCATGGCAGTGTACAGTGTCGCAGTGGCGTGCATTCGTAGATGCACGGTGTCAGGCCTCGAAATTGACGTCCTACGAGACATATTTTAAGTTTCAGCACATATTTTACGATTGGTGAAAATTTTTGCGCATCAAATCTGACGTCTAAAATATATTGGGGTTAGGTCATTTTGACGTTTAATTAAAATCCAAACCGTAAAAATCTATTGTACTATAATTTACAAATCCCCAAAATTATTTATTATAACTAAGGTTGATTTTACAAAAATCTAATTATGGGTGATCCAATCGGATTTCTTTGTACCTATGGACTACAAGGCTATGATAGGGCAATGGCTAGCGTGCTATATTCATGGGAGATTATGGGCATTGGGCAATGGGGAGTCGGGGACTACAGGCCTATGGCACGCCACATGGTTATGGCTAGGGTGCTATATTCTTTCAAGATCTGGTTGTTGATGACAGAATTTAATGACTTATTTACAAGCATTGGAATTCACTCTTGCGCAACAACTTTAGAATTTACCAGTTACCATTTTCGCCTTTGACATCTAACCATATATGTTTTGATGAATTATGTGTTTTATGGCCTTACATTTTCTTTTGTGGTTGTTCTTTCTTACTAATTGGGAAAAGCAATAACATCCCTGCAATCTTTTAATTTACCTTATTACTCTGTTGAATTTGATTTTACCCTACAACAAAAACATATAAAATATAAAAAAATTCATGAAATTCTCATTTGGCAGGCAGAGGGAATTTGAAATTCCAGGCCTGCACGGCCCCACGGCAGAAGCCATTAAACATTGGCTGTCGACGACGGCTGGAGTGTTTTCCATCTACATGCAGTGTATTTCGCCGCGTGTCATAGCAGACGTCGTGATAAGATGCTTTGGTGTCATAGCAGACGTCATGGTAGATGTGAGCGGAGGTGCACTTCATTAATCGCTATAAATACTCACCCACCACTTCAGAGTGAGTGAAGGAAATTCCCACTGTCTGGTTCGCCGATCACAGTGAGACAAAAGGGAAGGAACACAGGTTGAAAGAAGATATGACTAACATGCAGAAAGCGTGGTCCTACAAAGAATATGGATCCATAGACGTTTTGGAGTTCGGTGAATTCCCTGTGCCAAAGCCGGGGCCAGGCCAGATTTTAATCAAAGTCCGAGCTGCCGCGCTGAATCCCGTCGACTTCAAGAAACGGGAGGGCTTATGCAAAACCAACGATTCCGACTTTCCGGTATTCACTTGTTTTGCTTTTGCTTTAGCATAAGCTACTTCATCAATCATATATCTATCGGTTGTTTATTCCTTTGTGTAATTTGCCATGCTTCGTTTGTGCTACGCAGGCTGTGCCGGGTTGCGATGCAGCTGGAGTGGTAGTGGAAGTTGGCGATGGCGTTTCCAAGTTCAAGAATGGTGACGAGGTCTACACCGACGTTCAGGACTTCACAGCGGGCAGGCCAAAGCAATTGGGGACACTCGCCCAGTACACCCTAGTGGAGGAACACCTGGTGGCGGCTAAGCCCACTAATTTATCGTTCGAGGAAGCAGCGAGTTTGCCGCTTGCGATACAGACTGCTCAACAGGCGTTCGATATAGCGAAATTTGAGAAGGGGCAAAGCGTGTTCATAGTGGGAGGAGCGGGCGGAGTGGGCAGCCTCGCTATTCAGCTGGCAAAGCATGTGTATGGGGCTTCAAGGATTGTTTCCACGGCTAGCACTGGGAAGCTTGACTTAGTTAAAAGCCTGGGCGCAGATGTGGGCATCGATTATACAAAGCAGAGTTACGATCAAATCTCCGAGAAATTCGATTTCGTATACGACACCATAGGTCAGTCACTCACTCATTTCTTTTGCTTCGCATGGCTTTAGTGCAAACATGATGTAATCTAGTAATGGAAATGTTTTATTTAATGTGCAGGGGAGTCCGCCAAGTCTCATGTGGTGGCCAAAGAAGAAGCCAAAGTTGTGGACATAGGTTCGTTTCATCCTCATCCCAGGGCTGAATTCTCCATGTTAAAACCCAGAGCCCATAACCTGGAGAAGCTGCAGCCGCACATAGAAAGTGGGAAATTGAAAGCAGTGATCGATCCAAAGAGCCCGTATTCATTCTTTGATGTTATAGAGACCTTTAAACATCTAGAAAGCGGGCGAGTCAGAGGAAAGATTGTCATTTCGCCCATCGAATAAGAGAAGGGTGGATGCAGGATCAAACATTATGCCTGTCTCGTTGTAGGCTTTTTACGGAATGCTAATGAGCATTTGTGGGCATTTTGAATCAGTTTTAGATATATGGATTTATCTCAGTTTGGAGCCATTTTAACTTGGGATTTTCAGAAATAAGAGGTCTTAAATCTTATGAAGTTTTAAGAAGCAAGACGTGTTAAATTTTACGAGTTTTCACTGTGATAAGTGCATATAAGGTGGTGGGCAGTAGTTACATATTGCTTGCCGAGTTAGCATTTCAATGTTAGAGCCACCAGACATGAGCCACCAGACATGTCAACAACAAATAAACCTTTGCATATGTCAATGATAACTGAGTGCGTTATATACCTTTGAACTATGTCGTATTCACGTATCAAACATATAACTTCCATCTTTTCTAAATATGTAAATTTTTAAAAATTACATGTAAATCAATGTATTTGCATTCATCCTTGTTTTTCCATTCATTGCCGTATCATAACTATAAACAGAATACGAAACATCCATTACGAATTAGTGATATATAAATAAAATACCAGAAGCAAATTAAAACTTACCTGATTTAAAAGGTTGGTGACATTTTTTTTAGATATCATTTTTGGGATTCAATGGGATTGAAACTAGTGAAATGTGGAGAACGAATCACATAGCATCAATCATCACTTCCGGGGCTTGCACCCGGTAACCAGGACTTCCCAAGAGGTCACCCATCCCAGAACTCCTCTGGCTCAAGCGCGCTTAACTATGGAGTTTTTCCCCACAATCAAGCCCACTTAGCTTGCTACCCCATTTGCAAAACCTTAGCAAGTATTGTGCCTCATGAACCATTCAAGTAGAGATCCCTTGACTCTTTTTGAATTTAAGTATGGGGGATTTACGCAATGCATTATCAACTGCGTTAAGTAAGTCATTCAAACGTATGACCATTACCATGAGAGGAACGTATGACCATTACCATGAGAGGTAGTCGTAACTGACTAATTTCTCATGATTTTTGAATAGTTCACTTAGCACTCATTGCATCGGGTGATGCTCACAGGGGTGAAGAAGTGGGATTGAAACTAGTGAAATGTGGAGAACGAATCACATAGCATCAATCATCACTTCCGGGGCTTGCACCCGGTAACCAGGACTTCCCAAGAGGTCACCCATCCCAGAACTCCTCTGGCTCAAGCGCGCTTAATTGTGGAGTTTTTCCCCACAATCAAGCCCACTTAGCTTGCTACCCCATTTGCAAAACCTTAGCAAGTATTGTGCCTCATGAACCATTCAAGTAGAGATCCCTTGACTCTTTTTGAATTTAAGTATGGGGGATTTACGCAATGCATTATCAACTGCGTTAAGTAAGTCATTCAAACGTATGACCATTACCATGAGAGGTAGTCGTAACTGACTAATTTCTCATGATTTTTGAATAGTTCACTTAGCACTCATTGCATCGGGTGATGCTCACAGGGGTGAAGAAGTGGGATTGAAACTAGTGAAATGTGGAGAACGAATCACATAGCATCAATCATCACTTCCGGGGCTTGCACCCGGTAACCAGGACTTCCCAAGAGGTCACCCATCCCAGAACTCCTCTGGCTCAAGCGCGCTTAATTGTGGAGTTTTTCCCCACAATCAAGCCCACTTAGCTTGCTACCCCATTTGCAAAACCTTAGCAAGTATTGTGCCTCATGAACCATTCAAGTAGAGATCCCTTGACTCTTTTTGAATTTAAGTATGGGGGATTTACGCAGTGCATTATCAACTGCGTTAAGTAAGTCATTCAAACGTATGACCATTTCCATGAGAGGTAGTCGTAACTGACTAATTTCTCATGATTTTTGAATAGTTCACTTAGCACTCATTGCATCGGGTGATGCTCACAGGGGTGAAGAAGTGGGATTGAAACTAGTGAAATGTGGAGAACGAATCACATAGTATCAATCATCACTTCCGGGGCTTGCACCCGGTAACCAAGACTTCCCAGGAGGTCACCCATCCCAGAACTCCTCTGGCTCAAGCGCGCTTAACTGTGGAGTTTTTCCCCACAATCAAGCCCACTTAGCTTGCTACCCCATTTGCAAAACCTTAGCAAGTATTGTGCCTCATGAACCATTCAAGTAGAGATCCCTTGACTCTTTTTGAATTTAAGTATGGGGGATTTACGCAGTGCATTATCGACTGCGTTAAGTAAGTCATTCAAACGTATGACCATTTCCATGAGAGGTAGTCGTAACTGACTAATTTCTCATGATTTTTGAATAGTTCACTTAGCACTCATTGCATCGGGTGATGCTCACAGGGGTGAAGAAGTGGGATTGAAACTAGTGAAATGTGGAGAACGAATCACATAGCATCAATCATCACTTCCGGGGCTTGCACCCGGTAATCAGGACTTCCCAGGACGTCACCCATCCCAGAACTCCTCTGGCTCAAGCGCGCTTAACTGTGGAGTTTTTCCCCACAATCAAGCCCACTTAGCTTGCTACCCCATTTGCAAAACCTTAGCAAGTATTGTGCCTCATGAACCATTCAAGTAGAGATCCCTTGACTCTTTTTGAATTCATAAGTAAGTCATTCAAACGTATGACCATTTCCATGAGAGGTAGTCGTAACTGACTAATTTCTCATGATTTTTGAATAGTTCACTTAGCACTCATTGCATCGGGTGATGCTCACAGGGGTGAAGAAGTGGGATTGAAACTAGTGAAATGTGGAGAACGAATCACATAACATCAATCATCACTTCCGGGGCTTGCACCCGGTAACCAGGACTTCCCAGGAGGTCACCCATCCCAGAACTCCTCTGGCTCAAGCGCGCTTAACTGTGGAGTTTTTCCCCACAATCAAGCCCACTTAGCTTGCTACCCCATTTGCAAAACCTTAGCAAGTATTGTGCCTCATGAACCATTCAAGTAGAGATCCCTTGACTCTTTTTGAATTTAAGTATGGGGGATTTACGCAGTGCATTATCAACTGCGTTAAGTAAGTCATTCAAACGTATGACCATTTCCATGAGAGGTAGTCGTAACTGACTAATTTCTCATGATTTTTGAATAGTTCACTGACATTTTTTTTTCTACTAAGAGACCCACTTACGAGAAGCAAATATACATGATTTAGTTATTATTATATTTCCATTGTAATGGAGAGATTTTACAAAAATTTACAAAACTAAGAAGGATATGTGTGTCAATAACAAAATTAAAAAAAATACAACGGCTCAAAAATTGATTAATAAATTACAATGGCTTATAAAATATGATAATATGTTATTCTTGAATATGAATATAATAGATATTTTTTAGAGGAGGAATTAATTTGAATTTCTTTAGTTAGAAAATAAATCAAATTTAAATTGGCTATTTAAAATTGAAAAATATTTTAAAGTTAAGTGAAGTAAAAGTAGGTGGAGTTAGAAATTAGTTAGAATTGATTTATAATTTTCACATGCAAAATACTAACCTAACTAGTTCAATTCCAAAATATGATTAAATGTCAATTAAGAAGGATAAGAAAGAGAAAAATGGTGGCTAATTACAAAGAGGTAGGGAGGCATTGTAGTCACTCTAGAGAGTTCTAGGGATATGATAAATTAAATTAATAATGTGGAATTCCATATTATCATCCAATAAATCTACATTCAATGCCACATATCATCTTATGTGGCACTTCTACTCAAAAAATTCATGCTAAAAATAGAAAACCCTAAAAATAGAAAATGTGTTAAATCATAGGGAATGTCTAGTAATGAATGAAAAAATGATCATATGTGCACCTAGTAATGCATGGAAGAGGGTCCTTGTAAAGCTTTGATGAACAACAAAATTCAATGTACCCCAACATCAACAAAATTTAGAATATATGTGTCCTCATGCATGAATTCATTCTTTATGGAAATTTTCCTAGTTAAAGAAGAGGAAAATGACGAAGAAAATCATCAAACAAATGAGAAGGCTAATTTTTAAGGAGTGGAGAATAAAGTGGTTTCATGAAATTGACACATCAAAAAATTAGTCCCTTTTTGTCTTCCCAAAATTTCAATTTTTGTATTATGGATAAACAATGTGAATCATTGTTAAAAAGTAGAAAAAAAACTAAATAATAATAATATTAAAATGGATGGAAAGGTTCTGCCATCTCTGAGAATACAAACATCGAGAATGAAAATCACTTCCTCTTAGAGTGCCACACATACAACCGCATTAGATCTCAGTTTCAAAATCTTTGTTGCAATACTCACCTTCCTAGCCTTTTATTTTGTCAAAATTACAGTGAGCTCGGGAGGCTTCTCTCCAAGCTTTTTGAGCATAGGAATTAAATCTTAGATCAAACTAAATAACTTGTTTCTTTAGGTCCTATAGACCAAAGTTTGGTCGTAGTGACGTTAACCACCACCACCATCATCATATATATATATATATATAAAAATAAGATTAAGAAACTAAATGAATATTAACACTTAATGATTACTTCCCTCATAGCCAATTATATTAGAGTAAACTTGAAATTATATTTTAAGAAAATTATTTAAATTTCATTTATTATATAAAAGTATTATTTTATATTATAAAATTATATATATATATATATATATATATATATATATATATATATATATATATAACATATTAAAAAGTTTGATAGTTATTGTCGTCCATTTTCTTTTTAGATTTTAAAATATTTGATAATCAAAGTGTAAAATATTTTTGTAGGTTGATTGACAATAATAACAAGATTAACCAAAATTTATTTTATTTAAATTGTAATTTAAATAATAATTTTATTAATATAAATGTTAATAATAAAGTAAGACAAAATTACTATATTGCATTTTGTTAAAGTGTCTATTAAAATATTATACATTTACATTTTTGTTATCCATTTATGTTTTTAGTAAAAATATTATAAAATAATAATAATAACTGTGTAATTTTCAGATCATTCTAGATTAGACATTTAATTAGTGCACAAATATTAAGAAATGAAAATAATAATTATTTTTTATTATTTTAAATTGCCTCTCTATTATTTTTCTAATAGAGTAAGAAACATCACAAATATAATAGAACTTAGCTATTAAAATATAACATCAGAGAATCAAATTAAAAATACTAACAATATAAAAAATTTAACATATCATGAAGCCTTTTCCAATAAACTAATCTTTCAATTCTACTATATTAATATGAATATGATTTCGCCCACGGGGCTTTGGATTGACGGTGAATGGGTGCTTTGTTAAGGCACTCCTTGCGATAGGTCACTGGTTCAAATCCCCCGTGGGTGCTTAGGTTAGTCTTAACTTAGAAAAAAAAAATATGAATATGATTTCAAACATTCACCCTATTAAATTAGAGTAAGAAACATCACAAATATAATAGAGCTTAGCTATTAAAATATAACATAAGAGAAACAAATTAAAAATACCAATAATATAAAAAATTTAACATATCATGAGGCCTTTTCCAATAAACTAATCTTTCAATTCTACTATATTAATATGAATATGATTTCAAACATTCACCTTATTAAATTATGTTTTGGTACTACCTAGACTATTTCTCAAACATTATTCAATAACAAATTTATTATAGAATTGATCTATTTTTACTCAAATATAAATCTTAAAAATATTTTTTAGAAAAGAATGAAAGCATCATTAATAAGAAGTTTGATTTTATAAATCCTAATAACTTGTATCCAAGGGTTTTTTAATATTATAAATATATATATATATATATATATATATATATATATATATATATATATATATATATAATTCTTGTGAGTTGCATATTAAAATAAAAAATAATTCAAAAATATTTTGGAATGAACCATTGTCTGAAAATTATTAAAAATATATATAAATTTAAAATTAACCATCATTTCCTTTAACATAGACTACAATTAACAATATGGCATAGATTTCCATATTTTATTACATAATTACTCTTCAATTTGGAAAACCACACATAGCTTTGAAATTTTGGCTTGTTTTTCCATATTTAAAATGTTATATATAAAATTGAGATTTTGAGTAATATTTAATATGATTGGTTTTTTCTAAATAATTTATTATTATATAACAATAAAGACCACTAAGTTATAATAATAAAGTTTGAAGTTAACAACCTAATCTAACATAGAGAGGCCTGATTTTCCTTGAATAATAATAATAAATCATCCTAAATTAGGGGACACTAGCCAAAAATGGTTATCCTCATTGCTAGTTTGACAACTGAATTACAATAAATTTTTTCAACCCCTTAAAAATAATAAAATTAAAAATTCGAAATTTCTTATTATATAATAATAAAGTTCTAAATTAGGTGCCGCTATGTAATATCCCTATTATAATTACCCCTACGTAAAAGTAATTTCAACTTACGAATCAGTTATTATTTGATTCTTGGTGGTTGTGAACTGAATGAGGGGGCAACATTCCTTTTTGCGGGTAATGGTGATAGTGCTTGAGGCAGAAACTCATATGGATGGTGCTTGCTGGCCGGCAAAGTGATCATGGAACTTTGTACTGTATTGCGCTTGGATTCACGGAATTATCGAGATTGTTGAATAGGGATTTTCTGGCAATTCATTTATGTAATGAGCAAGCATACGTATCAAAATCCAAAGGATCAACTCGCTCCAGCATGTGTACACTACTAAAACTGCAAACCGTAACTTGAATCAAAGCTTCTGAAAACGAGCTTCATAAATGGTCTTCCACTAGAAACCGATCCTTTGGAAGGAAAGGGATGCATGCAGCGGTTGGAGG
This sequence comes from Pinus tabuliformis, assembly GCA_031772625.1. NCBI lineage: Eukaryota > Viridiplantae > Streptophyta > Pinopsida > Pinales > Pinaceae > Pinus > Pinus tabuliformis. The sequence continues at coordinate 339,422,447 of CM062808.1, read as the reverse complement.
TCTTAGATAAAATCAAGAAGGAAATTACGGTGAAAAGGTTTATGATTTTCTTGACATTCGTTGGGAAAACTGGAATGTTAAACCTGGGAAGCGAGCGCAGATTACAGAGACTGCAAATACTGTCATTGCCATGCGATGGATAGGAGTTCGTGCCAATAGGAATTGGTACCCTTGACCATTTTCAGTCGAATCATATGAAAATTACAAGCTCGCCAAAGGTTTCGGTTCTCTTTGGGTTTGGTGAATCGACCGTTGATCCAGGCAACAACAACTATATTGCAACTGCATTCAAGGGCAACTATGCTCCCTATGGCAGAGATTTCATCGATCACCAACCCACCAGAAGGTTTTCCAATGGGAGACTACAACAGAGTTGTCGAAGGAAAGAGATAAGTTGATCTCTTGAAATATTCTTTGTTTATGTGCAGTAAAAGAAGATTAAATTATATATTTTCTTGGTAGGAAAATATGTTGATGCATGCAGTAAAAGAATGTTTAAATTATATGTTTTCTTGGTAGAAAACATGTTAATGCATGCAGTGAAAGATTGAATATTTTATATGTTTTCTTGGTAAAGAAAACATGTTAATGCATGCAGTTAAAGATGATTGTTTTATATGTTTTCTTGGTAAATAGAATATGTTAATGCATGCGGTAAAATATTGATTATTTTATATGTTTTCTTGGTAAAGAAAACATTTTAAGGAATGCATATAAAAGAAATAGCAATTAAGTTGGATGTTATTGAGAAGGGATATATGATTTATTGCATTAGGATACTAGCTAATCTCTAAGTTGCTTGTGAAATGATTATGCATTACATGCATGATAGAAATAGCTAATGATGTGTTTCTAGGCACATAGATATTCATTTCTATAGTTTCTTTCGAAAAAAGAGTGCATACTTCATGTATGAAGATGAAGACTTTTATGAGAATTTTCTTGAAAATAAAAATAGAGGTTCTTTCCTTAAACAACACATATGAATAGTGTTCATGCAAGAACAAGATTTTGTACTGGTTTCATGAAAGAACTATGTGCATTGAAGTAAAAGTAATTGTGTTAGGAAAAACACATGTTGCATAATGGTAGCTATTGTGACTTTGGAATTATGACTCTGTGTGTACATAGAGAAAGTGATCGAGTTAACTTTCTTGAAGACAATAATCTCTTGAAGAGATTGTCTTGCTAGATGAGTTGTGTTGATTTCTTGATTTTGGATGCATAAGTAAACCTTGTTTTTGTATCTTGATTTTTATGCATAAAGAGAAATATCTTTAATAATTTCTTGAAAGGGAAGCTAGAGAAACCCCCACATAGGAAGATAGAGAAATGAGGTTATAATGACTTCCTTTAAGAAAGAGGTATGTGGTTTGTTGTATGAAATGATGGTAGTAGTCTAGTGAAGGGAATATGTGTTGCATACATTAAAGAAGGGCTTATATGATAAGCAATGGTATGCACAAAGATTATTCATTGTGATATGGAGTTATGTTCTTTGTATGTTAGAGAGATTATGTTGAGTTCTCTAGAAATAACTATGTGAAAAGAACATATGTTCTTAAGCATAGAAATAGCAGTTTATTACATATATGAAGTTATAACGAATGTGTTAGTAGAACTAATGAGTTAGAACTCTTAAACAGAGTTATGAATTAGTGTAAATAAACATTGTGGAGGTCAAATAGTATTATCTGGGTATATGTACTAGTTAAATAGTAAGTCATGCTTGCTTATGCATATGAGTAGATGCTAAAGGATCTCTTTAAGAGGTTGATTATTGATTCTTTAATATGGTAACTAATCTTGTTGCACAAGCTTGTTGTTGATAGCATTGACATGAAATGATGGCGGTTGGTGCCAAAGAAAAGTGATGTTTAAGGTTGTGGCAGGAAGAGGATCAATGGTCCATGCAGATGAGTTCGAGTTGCAAGAATATACATTGCTAGAACAATCATGCCACAAGGAATGTTGTATGTAGCGGTATGTAAGTAAAAGATTACATGAGAACTGTATTAGCTTTTAGCTAGTTATGTGACAACTTAATGATAATTCATTGTAATGATTTTATAACAATGGTTAAGGGATGGAATCCCTTATAAGCCATTGAGTGAGGGGTGAAATCCCTCACGAGCGTTTAATAATAAGATTAAACGTTTGTTGGTTTTCACCCAACGGGGTTTCCAGGGTATATTGGTGTTCAATGGTGTGATTGCCTTTTGTGTCAGTTTGATGATAATGAATCCTTGATGTTGGTGGTTGTTTATTTAATGGCATGATCATAATGTCCAAATTAATATGGTTATGTAAATTGTGAAATGGATGCAAGGATTCATGAGACAGTGTATGTTATTACACTACCACGGTGGTGGTTAATGGTTATGCAACTTACTTACTGTTATTGCAATTTACTTGATGTACTAATGAACACTATATCTAATGGTTGATGATGAATTGTGGAGTTATGAATTTGATAATTACTTGTGGGTAATTTGTAAAAAAATTCTAACTCCCTACTTTTACATGCGAGGTTACCGGGGTATCTGACAAGTGGTATCAGAGCTAAAGGTTGCAGCACTGGTGCCTTTGGGAATTGGTAAGCAGAAAAGAAATTGAGGTACGCCGTCAGTGGTCATTAACTCAGGTATGAGTTTAACCATTCACATATTGATTTATGTAGTATATTACTTTTGGTATGATAAGTGTGATTCATGTTTAAATTGCTTTGAGTAGTAAGCAATGAAGTTGCTGCATAAACATGTTCATGACATTGGATTCCTGATGAGGATAAAAGATAATGAAACTTTTGTTGCACTTAAGAACAATATTGAACACTCATTGAGGAAAGTGAAAATCAACTACCAACTTTTGATTTGCAAATATGGCAATAACAATGATGCATTTATGAAGCAAAATTGAAGTTACAATGAATGAAATTTAATGAGGCAATGCATGAATATAAATTATGGGGAACGTCCTTGAATAGGATGACAACTTGTTTTAAAAGGACATTAGAAGAACCCCTTAGATATTGAAAACATGCAATGAGTCAAGCAGCGAGACTTGATTGTCATAACTAATTTTGGTTAAGTTTTTCCATGGTTTAATTAAGATGATTGGTAGTTGTGATTGGTTAGTGTTGTTGACTAACTAATATCACTTATGAGCATGAATTGAATTTGATTTAAGTTTATCACAATTCGCAAACAAGTGATTGTGGTAGTTACTTCATGTATTGGTCTGTTGATGGCAATACATTGAGGGAAATTGGAAAATGTTTAGATTGTTAGCTCAACTATTGTTGACATCTATATAGTAATGAATATTTGCATATACTTTTATGCATGATAGTATTGTGCCGCAAAATAAAAGATTAGGGAAGTGAATACTTGTTAAAAGGATGCATATGTATAACTAATGTTGCTAATGGGATTAGGTAGTGGTAGCTTAATGGCAACAAGAAAAACTCGTCACGTAAAATGTTGCAATGAGAATTGAAATCATAAATGAGAAAGAATAATGTTATATGATATGCATGATTGTGTTATTTGGAAATCAAAATGCATACATGTATGTCAGTTGTGTTTCCTATCAATCTAGATGATGTGGTTCCATGTTGAGGTTTAAGTGTAGATGCATGGTATACATGCATGTTTGTTTTGTTAACGATAATGATTATATGGTTCATTATGTAAATTACTTTGGGGATAGTGATAAAAGAGAAATTTAACATGTTAGACAGTTGCAGATAGTTGTGAAAGGATAGAATGCCTTGGGTTGATGACAGTTACCTGCCCGGAGGGGTTGATGGTACTTGTCTGCCCGGATTGTGAAAGGCTGGAATGCCTTGGGTTGATGGCAGTTACTTGCCCGGAGGGGTTGATGGTACTTGTCTGCCCAGATTTCCTCTCCCTAGAATTCTTGAGCTGGTTGGCCAGTGGAATTCTATGTTAGACCTGGTAAGGTTTCTATCAAAGAAACTGTCTGGATGTGAAAATGACTCGATCTGGTTGTGGAAACTAGTTCCTATGGGTTGGGAATTCTTTGGCATATTGTGGTTCTCAAAGCTAAAAAAATTAACTAATTAGCTATATATTATGTTAAAAATGAATTTCATATATAGATGTGTAAAAATTTCATGCACATTTAACAGGGAATGAGCTTAGTGCTCAATAAGGAGTTATTGGAAATTTTAATTCCTTTATTGAATTATTAATCTTGTGAACGTCTTAGTGGGGGCTAAGACAATTTTTACATGATGCAGTGGTTGACTGTTTGATGATTAGGGAGATAGGTGCTCTTTTGGTACTTTTAGAAGTACTTTGTGGATGTCTTTAGTGATAGTTAATCCATTGTACATGTGGAGCAGTGATGAGCTCTTAAGTACTTGTAAAAGTACTGTGATTTAAAAATCATATAACATTGCACAATTGATTAATAGTTAAAAGTATTTCAATTGACTCACAATATTATGACTAATGCGATTGAATTTGTTTGTCACATATTACAAGATTACTTACCATGGAGGGTTGATGGACTATTCAACCACTATTAAAATGCTTATGCGTAAGTGCTCATGATTTTCAAGAGTAGATGGTAAGTAATGGTAAGTTGATATAGATTTTGGTTTTGAATTTGAATAAGGGCCAAGTGGTGGCAATTAGAACTTGCATATTTTTGCAGTTATGAATGCTTATGACCATTGATCTTTTTTATGATTATATCATTATTATTTTGTTCGTTGTCATTTCTTGGAATGAAATCTTTGATTTTAAAGAGGAAGGATCACATTTTGTGTGGTTTAGATGGTTATACCATGAGTACAATCTAAAGTTCCGATGAGAGATGAACACCGGGGACGGTGTTCTTGTTAAGGGGGGGAGTATGTAATATCCCTATTATAATTACCCCCTGCGTAAAAGTAATTTCAACTTACGAATCAGTTATTAACTGATTCTTGGTAGTTGTGAACTGAATGAGGGGGCAACATTCCTTTTTGCGGGTAATGGTGATAGTGCTTGAGGCAGAAACTCATATGGATGGTGCTTGCTGGCCGACAAAGTGATCATGGAACTTTGTACTGTATTGCACTTGGATTCACGGGATTATCAAGATTGTTGAATAGGGATTTTCTGGCAATGCATTTCTGTAATGAGCAAGCATACGTATCAGAATCCAGAGGATCAACTCGCTCCACCATGTGTACACTGCTAAAACTGCAAACCGTAACTTGAATCAAAGCTTCTGAAAATGAGCTTTTGTAAATGGTCTTCCACTAGAAACCAATCCTTTGGAAGGAAAGGGATGCATGCAGCGGTTTGAGGTCTCTGATAAAATGAAGAAGGAAACTACGGTGAAAAGTTTATGATTTTCTTGACATTCGTTGGGAAAACTGGAGTGTTAGACCTGGGGAGTGAGCGCAGATTACAGAGACTGCAAATACTGTCATTGCCATGCGATGGATAGGAATTCGTGCCGATAGGAATTGGTACCCTTGACCATTTTCAGTCGAATCATATGAAAATTACAAGCTCGCCAAAGGTTCTGGTTCTCTTTGGGTTTGGTGAATCGACTGTTGATCCAGGCAACAACAACTATATTGCAACTGCATTCAGGGGCAACTATGCTCCCTACGGTAGAGATGTCATCGATCACCAACCCACTAGAAGGTTTTCCAATGGGATACTGCAATAGAGTTGTCGAAGGAAAGAGATAACTTGATCTCTCGAAATATTCTTTGTTTATGTGCAGTAAAAGAAGATTAAATTATATATTTTCTTGGTAGGAAAATATGTTGATGCATGCAGTAAAAGAATGATTAAATTATATGTTTTCTTGGTAGGAAAATATGTTGATGCATGCAGTAAAAGAATGATTAAATTATATGTTTTCTTGGTAGAAAACATGTTAATGCATGTAGTGAAAGATTGAATATTTTATATGTTTTCTTGGTGAAGAAAACATGTTAATCCATGCAGTTAAAGATGACTGTTTTATATGTTTTCTTGGTAAATAGAATATGTTAATGCATGCTGTAAAAGATTGATTATTTTATATGTTTTCTTGGTAAGGAAAAAATTCTAATGAATGCATATAAAAGAAATAGCAATTAAGTTGAATGTTATTGAGAAGGGATATATGCTTTATTGCATTAGGATACTAGCTAATCTCTAAGTTGCTTGTAAAATGATTATGCATTATATGCATGATAGAAATAGCTAATGATGTGTTTCTAGGCACATAGATATTCATTTCTATAGTTTCTTTTCGGAAAAAGAGTGCATACTTCATGTATGAAGATGAAGACTTTTATGAGAGTTTTCTTGAAAATAAAAATAGAGGTTCTTTCCTTAAACAACACATATGAATAGTGTTCATGCAAGAACAAGATTCTGTACTGGTTTCATGAAAGAACTATGTGCATTGAAGTAAAAGTATTTGTGTTAGGAAAAACACATGTTGCATAATGGTAGCTATTGTGACTTTGGAATTATGACTCTGTGTGTACATAGAGAAAGTGATCATGTTAACTTTCTTGAAGACAATAATCTCTTGAAGAGATTGTCTTGCTAGATGAGTTGTGTTGATTTCTTGATTTTGGATGCATAAGTAAACCTTGTTTTTGTATCTTGATTTTTATGCATAAAGATAAATATCTTTAATAATTTCTTGAAAGGGAAGCTAGAGAAACCCTCACATAGGAAGATAGAGAAATGAGGTTATAATGACTTCCTTTAAGAAAGAGGTATGTGGTTTGTTGTATGAAATGATGGTAGTATTCTAGTGAAGGGAATATGTGTTGCATACATTAAAGAAGGGCTTATATGATAAGCAATGGTATGCACAAAGATTAGTCATTGTGATATGGAGTTATGTTCTTTGTATGTTAGAGAGATTATGTTGAGTTCCCTAGAAATAACTATGTGAAAAGAACATATGTGCTTAAGCATAGAAATAGCAGTTTATTACATATATGAAGTTATAACGAATGTGTTAGTAGAACTAATGAGTTAGAACTCTTAAAGAGAGTTATGCATTAGTGTAAATAAACATTATGGAGGTCAAACAATATTATTTGGGTATATGTACTAGTTAAATAGTAAGTCATGCTTGCTTATGCATATGAGTAGATGCTAAAGGATCTCTTTTAGAGGTTGATTATTGATTATTTAATATGGTATCTAATCTTGTTTCCCAAGCTTGTTGTCGACAGCATTGACAGGAAACGATGACGGTTGGTGCCAAAGAAAAGTGATGTTTAAGGTTGTGGCAGGAAGAGGATCAATGGTCCATGCAGATGAGTTCGAGTTGTAGGAACATACATTGCTAAAACAATCATGCCCCAAGGAATGTTGTATGTAGCGGTATGTAAGTAAAAGATTACATGAGAACTGTATTAGCTTTTAGCTAGTTATGTGCCAACTTAATGATAATTCATTGTAATGATTTTATAACAATGGTTAAGGGATGGAATCCCTTATAAGCCATTGAGTGAGGGGTGAAATCCCTCACGAGCATTTAATAATAAGATTAAACGTTTGCTGGTTTTCACCCTACGGGGTTTCCAGGGTATATTGGTGTTCAATGGTGTGATTGCCTTTTGTGTCAGTTTGATGATAATTAATCCTTGATGTTGATGGTTCTTTATTTGATGGCATGATCATAATGTACAAATTAATATGGTTATGGAAATCGTGAAATGGATGAGAGGATTCATGAGGCAGTGTATGTTATTACACTACCACGGTGGTGGCTAATGGTTATGCAACTCACTGACTGTTATTGCAATTTACTTGATGTACTAATGAACACTATATCTAATGGTTAATGATGAATTGTGGAGTTATGAATTTGATAATTACTTGTGGGTAATTTGTATAAAAAATTTTAACTCCCTACTTTTACATGTAAGATTACTTGAGTGTGTGACACGCTTGCTGCAAGTTTTACAGTTTTAAATGAATTTCCAACCATTGTAATGTGCCTGCTGCATAGTTACGTCCTTAATCGCTTGGGAATTTTATTTAGGATTAATTTTTGTCCATGAAAATAACGTGGAATTTTCAGGTTTTTCAAAATTAAGAGTAAAATAGTGGAGCAACAACACGTTATACGCCTTTGCAAGGTCTTTTAAACTCTGATCACGAAAAGCGAAGCCATAAATAATAGCCGCTTACAGTCAATCATTTTTAATTCAAAATGCTTCGCATAAATATTAAATAATTACTTACCAATTTTACAAATAACTATTTGAGGATTTTGGTGATAACAGGCATAGAGGATATGGCGGAGGGTCAGGACAGGGATGGAGGCCGCCGGTTGCAGAGTATTGAGAGCAGACGGGATACGAAGGGTAAGGGCCAGGTTGAGGAGGCCTTCCGGAAGATTATGTTAAATATATCAGATGACTCGGACACGGAGTTTGACATACGTGATTACCTGGTGGATGACGAACCCCGGCGCAGACAAGCAGGTGGGGATAAGCGGGGAAAAGCGCAGAGGAAGGAGGACGAAGCCCGGGACGAAGAGCAGGAGTCTGAGGAAGAGGCGGAAAGATATGTGGGAGGCCGACGAGGACGGAGCCGGGGAGGGTGTGTGCAGAAGACGGAAGGTGCCATCCAGCGGGGCAGAGGGAGTTGCAGCGGGCGAGGAGGCAGAGGGGGAAGGACAGCAAATGCTGAGTATGAGGAAGAAATGGGCAGTGAGGCCAGAGGCAAGAAACGTGGCAAGAGAGATATGAAAAAGAAACTTCAGGAAGCTGAAGAGGCTTATCACCAGCGTACGCATCCTAACATTCGAAGGATCATTGATCATTTGGAAGAGGAAGCATTGCAGGAACAGTCAGGGTCAGAAATGGAGGATTGGGAGGCATATCTGCCTGACCCAGGACATACGAGAGGCAGGATGACCTTATATAAACAATCTCTGCATGTCTATTGGGGCATGAAAAGACTCCTAGCTAAAGCACTTGAACAGGTAGCCATGGAAATGGTAGAAATGGCTCAGGGTATACCTGCAATGAAGAAAGAGATGCAGAATCTTCAAGTCACCTTAATGATGCAAGACAAGAAGATGGATGACATCCTGAAATGTCTTCAAGCCAGTGGAATGGGTGTCAAGACGGAGAATGAGGCCAATCTGGAGGCCCACAGCTAGCAGCAGATGGAGCAGCCGAAAAGAGGTTTTTTATTTGTAGTTTTCTCTAGACATACTAGTTTTACATGTATAAAGTCATACTCTGTTTCACTGTAGGAAAGGTAGTTGGATGCGTAGTATGGGAAACAAGACTGCTGGGTTTATATTTTTGGATAATAGGCTATATAGCATGGGTAGAGAGACTGAAGTTATTCTATTTTTGGATGGGAGTTAAGAACCTCAAGTGGTCAAGATACCCGGTTTCCCTTCGGGGCGGGTTGAGACCGGCCCACATGTTTTATGTCTATGATCTTTAATTTACAGTAATAGAAATGAAGAATCCTGCCTTTGCTTACAAAAAAAAAACTATTTGAAAATTAAAATGAGACCAAAATAATTGTGAAAAAAACCTTCATCTCTATTAAACAATGAAATCTTAATTATTTAAAAAATATACTCCGAAGTTCATCTATCTCTTAATTTTTTTAAAATAGATTAGAAGATAGATATAAGGTCCATGTGCTCATGAATGGTTTCTATATATTGCCATTGATCTGTTATGGATGGACCAATATTGGCCCACAGGACTTTTTTGATTTCAGCCACCACTTTGTCAAGAGAGAGCTCTTTCTCCAGTTCTTTTAACCTTTTCTCAAGAGCCTTCACCTCTCTGGTTTTTTCAGCTACAGTTTGCTTTGATTTGTCATATTTTTCATTAAGTGTAGCCAATTTTTCCTTGGCCTCATTTAGTTCTGCCATCTGGGCCTCTAGAACTTGAATCTCCTTCATCATCTTCTGCATATCAAGGCTTGGTGCCTGTTCTGAGGTTGTTGTTGGTGCTGATGTTGATGGGCCTGTCCCAGCTGTTTGTTCTGTGGGAGGACTGATAATTTGAGGAGGTCCCTCAAGGTTAATCACTGGTTGAGGGGGCTGAGATGTCTGGCCTCCTTCTTTCTGTTTCAGGGCTGCCTGTAATGCACCCTCTGTTGCTACTAATCTCCCTTCTGTCTCTACCAATTGTTTGTGTAGTGTTAGCAGCATGGCTGCTACATCTTGGTCCTTTCTCTGCTGAGCAACATCTTCTGTTTGAGGGTGAAGGGTTGCTGGAATATTGACCATCTTCCTCAAAGCTGCTATATCTGCCTCTTGTTCATTCAGTAATGCTTGCACAGCTTTGGGATCACTTGGGTCATGCCCAAGCTCTATAATGATATCTTCCAAAGACCTAATCCTGTTGTCTTTGGCTTGAGAGGATGCTTTCTCCAATTCTAATTGGGCAGTGGTATTATGGAGACTATTTTGCAATTTGTGTGCCAGAAAGGTCTTGTCTGCAAGAGTGGAATAGACCATCTCACCCGTTTGCTTATGAAGCTCTATCTGGTCCATTGGGTGGATGTCTTTTGCAAATACCTCAAGGTTGGTTCTTATGTAATCTACAGCTGACTGTGGCTGCAGCATAGTAGGCATGAAATGACTCATAGTCATCTTCCCCTCTGTTATGTCATATGCTGACATAAGCCTCTGCTGGTTTGTGGGAGCCATTTTGAGTAGATGATTGTATAGCTGGAGTCTAACTAGCTCATTCCTCTTCTTAATGTCAATGAATTGCTGCTTTATACTGGACTCTGCCCTCCTTTGCTGGCTTGAGGAGCTGACCTCTCCTCCAAGTGTTCTTTCTTGTTCCTGTTGGAAGGAACTGGCAGATGCTTCCATGCTAGGGGGGCCCATACCCATGGATGGCCCAATAGGCATCTCCTCTTCAGAAAGAGGATTTAATCTTTGCCTTTTCTCCCCTTGTTGACTTGTTGATGTAGTGAGGGGAGTTTCCTGCTCTCTATCCCTCTTCCTGGTTCTCTCTTCATTTAATGGAGTTTGGAGCACCGAGGCCTCCACTACTGTTTCCTGCCTTGGAGGCACACTTTCTTGAGCCTGCTGCTCTGTAGATATTGGGGCCTCAGCCATTTCCTCTTGCTGTTTGGGCTGCTCTTTCTGCTGTTCTGCTGTTGGGGGTGGCTGCTCCTATTCCATCTCTTTTCCTTTACCTGTGCTGGCTTCCTGAGGAGTAGTTTGAGCTGCTTGCTGGGGGGCTGTAGAGGATGAGGCAGCTGCTCCAAGTTGAACTTGATAAGACGAGGAAACCTGCCCACAATTTTCCAAGTCAGCTTCCTTCTCAAGATTCTTTGCTTCTTTTTGTAGAATTTCCTCTTTAGTACTTGCCTCTTCTAATGTGCCCTCTTTCCATCTTAACAGATTTGCATATTTTTCAACATGAGGCAGCCTGACATGATCATAGCTAGCCAATTTATACTTGACCCTTCTAAGGCTAATGAAATGATTTGGATCATAGGGTATCTAGAGGAAACTACTTTGCAACCCGAGGCGTTGTAGGATCTTATCTGCTTCTTGCCATGCCTCTTCTCTTTTATTATAAATGAATGGGCCTAGCTGATTTCTGACTTTTAGTTGCACCTTCTTATTTTTGCTGTGGAAATGGACCATGTCTGCATTTCCAAATTGTCTGAAATACTCTAAGGCAAAGAGTCTCATAGGGACATATCTTGGTAGCCTATATGGGGCTAACTCACAACCATATATTCTGATCACTGTATGGTGTTGGTAAAAGTACCAATCCCCAATGCTGTAGGCCTTTGAGAGCTGGAGGATTCTTTGCATCTCATCTGTTAATCTTGGAGGAGGGGCACTCAACAGCAAGGACATGGCTGGATGGATAAACAGGTCTATGAATTCACAGTAGTTATATGGTGAAAAAGATATGTGATGGAAAACTGAAGACCAAAACACTACAGACCTTTGGTTCCCTTGGGCATCAAGCTTCTTGAGAGTAATAGGGAAGCTATCAGGCTGATAGAATAGAAACAGGTGATAGATGTAAGAAGTATATCTAAATATCCTCTCCCTCTCTAGGTTCATCAATTGCTCATGAATCTTATTGGCAATGTAGGTAGCATAATCATAGTGAACAGCAGGAGGCTTTCCAGGGGAGAAGATAGACATCATGGCCAGAATGGTTTCATCAACATCCTCAGATGTTCTGTATCCCAGGACATAACTGATCATATCCACAAGCATTTTGCCTAGCTCATTTAGATACACATTTCCAATGGGAGGAGTCCTCACAGTTTCAGAGCCTGATTGAATGAATAATTGATTGATCTTTAAAATCTGGGCACTGGACAGCTTGCCTCCTTTCTTTATCAAATCCATCATGGAGAGAGGAGTCAATGGCTTTGCAGTATGAAAGTGTAGCATTTCATTTATGGCCTCAGGGGTGACATGGAACAAAACTGAGCCTGAGGAATTGAGGACAACTCTCTGACATGGGTCATAGTTGGCACTACATCTATGTATCAAGTCTGGGAGGATATTGACTTGAGGGAGATTGAAAATAGGCAAATTGGAGTCCCAAATCCCTAGGATATCATTCCCACTGAGATGTTTGGCTTTAAGGTCATTGAGTACATGAATGTGGTACTTGCTATAGTCTGGGATTCCCTCTGCCATTTGGTAGTCTCTGTCAGCCAAGGGCAGCCACTCTAGCTCTCTTTGTGGGGCATTTAGAGGTGTAACATTCAATGCAACTGGAGTTTCCATGGTTTTTGGTACTTTGAATTGTATTTGAACTTGTTTTTCTGGGCACAGCGATACAGAGCAATGAATTTTACAGTAGCAGGGAAATTTACAGAGGAAACAGGGTGAATTAGGGTGAAAATAAGTTGAATGCTCCTGAAAAAGGTTTAATGAGCAAATACTGGGACTGAAGAGTTGTTTTCCTGGTGGACTTGCGTAGCAGAGGTTTTAGTTTGCGAATGCACAAACAGACTGTAGATTTGTGGAGATTGGACACAATGGGGACTTCTGCAAGTAAAATTGGGCTTACAGTGTGGAGAATGACCAATGATTCCTGAAGATTTGCTAAACTTACAATGTTTTTTCTTTTCTTAATTTCCTCAGAGAACTATGGGAAAAACTAGGCGCGGAGGGGAAACTTTGATAAATACCTGGTAAACTCGGGGAATGGTGGCAATGCAGGCGAGTTGAGGGCGCCCACGGTCTTTAAATCAATTTCTGCAGGTTGGCGGTGAGAACGTCGTTAAATTACATGCAGGGAGCACAGTAGTTCTTTTGTCAAAAAATGCGAAAAACCGTGATTTTTGGCCAAATATGGACATTTTGGGCTTTGGCGCGTTTTTTGGATGACGTCAGCATGACGTCATCGGGTGGGGTCGGGTACGGAAAGGTGACGTGGCGGCCTGTGAGTGGTCCACGGGAACTAATGAGGTGGCGGACAGAGTGGAGGAATGGCGGGCTAGGCGCTGATGTGGGGTCGACTTGGCATGACGTGGGCAGGCGGTAAACGAAAGCGGTAAGTGGTTCCATTAGACTGCTTATAGTACGGGAGCGGTTTTGGCAGGCGGCCTCCCGATACAACCTGGGAGCGACGCGTGGCCGAGCCCTGACGTCACCCTCTGACATTTTTCGGGTGCTATCGTCCGGACATCGGGGGTGGTCCGATATCAATGTGAGCCGTTGGATGGGAGGGCCCAAATCCGACGGTTGACGGGGCGCAAAGGTGATAGGACAATACGGTGGGACCTGGCGGCATTATTTTAATAATTTCTTTTGTTTTTTGTGAAATGCGCATTGTAACAAAAAACTTTGGATAGGCGGCAAAAGACGGTTTTAACAATGTTTTTGCAAATAGCGCGGGTAAAGCATTGTGAAGGGATTGTAAGGGGATAAGGGTAGGATTTAGGTTATTAAACCAACCTGGAGTTAGTTTAATCCCCGATTTTAAACAAACCATATACAACGAGACTTTGAATCTGCATGGTTTTCCAATATTTGAACATATGGCTATAATGCCAAAGGGGAGGGATATATACATATTTTTGGGGTTTTTTATACACAATAGTGCTATAGTAATAGGGAAAGGGGAACATAGGGAGTTAAGTGTAGATAGAGTTAGTAGTTAGTACTGGAGGGGAATATGGAAGAGAGGAGGCAAAGACTAAGTTTTTTAGGAAACAACCTTAGCTAGGAGAGTAGATCAAAATGAAAAGATTTTTACACAAGAAATGTGGCTCTTCATGCTACAAGGATCAATGAATGAGTTTGATTTCTCTCATGAACCAAGGTGATAGAGGGATGTTAGCAAGGAGCTTGATGGGGGATGATTGTGAAGTTAGACATGCTCCACTTTGTTGCTACAAAACTGCTGAATAAGAGATCTGCACTGGCCACCATGTGTTTCCTTTGCTTAGGGCAGTGATATGAAAGAAATCATGCTTCTGCAACCCCATCTACCTACCCATTCTATTGCCTAGCATTTTTTGTTACTTCAAGGAGGGTGCACTTAGACTTGCAAACCCTCATGTGCCTTTTCTTTTCCTTTGGCTTTTCCTTTTGATTTTCTATCTAAGGCTAGCCTTATTACTTCCAAGGCCCCAGATTAAACAGTTGGGAATCTTCATTCTCTACCTAACTACTTATCTGCCAAGATTGAACAGTTTGGACAGATTTCTTTCTCTAGTCTACAACAAAAAATTGAAATATGGCATGACCCAGCTTACATTGTTGGATCACCCATTCAGAAGTAGGACAACATCAACCAACTGTGGATATGTGTTTTCCACAAGAATATGAGATCTTTGCATCACCAAAGTAGATCATATTGGCACTTCCCCTGCCAATCATGAAAAATGAAACCTATTGGTATAGGTAGCTAACAGTGAGGTTTCTCTGTGCATGGTGGTTCGTTCTGTCTGCCCAACACCTGCAACTACACAACTTTGGTGTCACGGTTTCAGACATGGGACAAGTAAGGTTTGTGCTTGGTTTCTATTAATGAGGGATTGTTTTCTTTAATCTCAGTTTACACTTGACTCATCCTAACTGCAACAGGTTCAAAGTTCTGCTGCGAGCTGTAATGAGTTGCACCCTTTATTTCTAGAGGTAACCAGAAGATGCTTATGAATATATATTCAGCTTTTCCCTTAACTAGTGAAAGGGCTAAAGGGAATTAATTGCTACAGGTCACCGTTGGGCCGATGATTGCTTCTTTTTACAAAGGTAAGCTAAATTTCAATGAATTTACAGGGTTTTCCATGATTTCTCTAAATATTGGGTGGTTTTCATGAGTTTAAGCCTAATTGGTTTTGGTCATTGCAAGTATTTCTTTTGATTTACTGTTATTTGGCTTCCATATGAACTCTCAAGTTGAGAAGAGGAAGTTAACAGAAAGCTTCTCTTACAGGTACTTCTTGACACCTGCGAGGATTGAAATTGGCTTTAGGGTTTTCATGATATGTTCCTCCATATTCGCCAGCACCAGCTTGACATTTAAATGGACATATTCTAAGTTAGTTGTTTAAGTACATTCATAGTTGTGCCCCTAGCGAAATTATTAAGCAAGGGTTTTTTAAAAGATTATGTAAATCTATACTTTCAGAAGGGATGTCCAGCAGTCAAACCCTCTTCCGATTACTGTGTTGTTTTTATTCCAGACCCAATGCTAGGATTTACATGAAAATAATACTTATGTTGTGTATTTGTAAATGTCATATATTTTCTTGTATTTCAACACTTTTGTAATTTGAGCCGAGTGTTCAAGGTAACCGATTGTTCATTTATTCATAGAAAGACTCTTCTCCTAAAACAATAATTTTCCAGAGGCCATAGACATTCAATAAATATTAAAATGAAAGAATTGTGTGGTTGTAGACATCACAGTAAACTATCAAAAAATTTAATCAAAACATGACACGCATCGAGAAGCATGTTTATATTTTTAACTGGTGTAAAGAGAGGGATGTTTGTATTGTTAACTAGTGTAAAGATGCAGCAATGTTTAACGCCATTATTTTTCCTTATAATATTTCAAGGTTGTTTAGCCATCTATGTTGATTTCTGCAATAGTTTATGGATTCTTTGTAACTATGGTTAATTATGAGTTCTTTACTTGGACAATCACGTATTTGTTTTACTTGGGAAATTTAATGGATAAGGAAATATTTTGAATCCAGTTTGATTTGTCCTGTAACTAGCCGTGGGACTGTTTCACCGGTTGACTATTCAATTAGTCGTGCTCGGTAACTAACCCAGGCCTCCACGACCGTGCGACAATTTTCTTTCCTACTATTTCTGCTTTCTTACTAGAAGTCGGTTGGGGTTATCTTTACTGTGACCCTACTCTCACTATTAATATAGTCACCTACAATAGATTAACCTAGAATTTAAGCTTGGAAGTCTCCCATCCTTATAATATTGTTTCACAATCTGTTATTCAACAATGAGTTTTTAATTAAGGGTTAAAAAACAACAACAACTTCGGTGACTCTTAATAGCCATTTAATTTATTAAAAACAACTCTTTAGTCATGGGATCACGTCCATGCTCTTCACCTGAAGGGCGTTATTTTACATTTCCCTAAGCATTTTTATTTATTCTTAAATCGACCTATTTATTACAATTTTCACAATACAATTCACAATTATCATAGTGTCTCGGGCGTGTATTTTACAATTTAACACAATCCTAATTATGTTCAACTCACACTGTTTATTACAGTTTTATAATAAAGTTCCACAACATTATACTTGAATCAAACCACTTTAATTCTAGTCATTGCTATTAAATTTATCATGTTTCCACCATAGCTATGATAATTCTCCTGACCATTCTTTATACTACTTACGGGATTTATCCAGACCTCTAATTTGCACAGAAATAATTTATTGAACTAGTTATAGAAAATATTAGAGATCCAATTTATAAAAAGAAAGACATAACCTGTGGGAAATATCAACAAAATCGCATAGATATACTTATCTGTCTCAAAACCATTTAGGTTGCCACATGAAACCATTGGGAAAGGAAGGATACTTCTCCCAACCGACGAGAAGGATATTTCACCAGAGCCCCCCTTGAGCCAATTTTCCTTCAGAATAGTCTTTCTTGGATAGGGACCACAAAGGTTAGCACATAAATTCCATTGGCCCCCAACCAACTCAAGAATTTCTTGCTCAAACTTTCACAAACTCAAAGGTCTGTGGAGAAATCCCACTAGTCACAATCAACTCAAGAATTTCCTCATGGCAGTGTCACGCCTTTACCTCAACAATGTCCTATCTAAGGTAATGAGTTCTCTTCCTCCTTGATTGCCTCAGGTATATTTTTCCTCGCATACCATCTTGGTTCTCTTTTCCCAACTGGGATATTTATCCCTAGGGAGAGGATTAATTGCTCGTTAATTGACTGGTAGGGAAATTCTCTTTTAGCATTTCCACCTTCCCGTAATTCCTTGGCTAACCATAACTAATCTTGGTAATTTAATTAAAATAAAATATTTATGTCTAACATTACATCTCTCTTTCTATTAGCCCATACTTTGCTAAGTTATTTTAGTAAAGGTAATTAAATGTTTTTTACTATTCATTGAGGGGTGTTACACCTTTCCTCCTTCGAGAGAAACACCGTCGCTGGGGTTTCATGGCCTCCAAACAGGCTGAAACAAGCTCCACTCTTGAAATTCTCATCCTCTTAGGTAGCCTACTATGGTGAAAATGTTTCCTCTGCACTTTAAACAGAGTGATAATTTGTTTTCATAACATTATTTCTCTCCATTTGAGAATACTCATAGGTTCATCGAGGAATTCCCATTCGTACCAATCTACATTCACAATCATCAAATGTTGGCATTAGTTATCCATCAATCATTATTTAGGAAGCATATACATAGTCATTTCACACTCTATTACAATTAACATAAGTTGTTTATGTACCCAATAAGGGTCGTCAGCATGCATCACAACCCGACAACGGTTAGCAACCTGCACTCCACAAGAGTTAACAACAATAGCAATAAATCCTTTTTACATATTCAATGACGATGTCAATCAACAAGAATCCCACTCTGTGGCTTTGTTGTAATTTTTGGATCATGGAAATACCAATTCCATTGGCACTACTCACATAAAAGTAATATTATTTCATAAACTATTTATTGTTCTTGTTTGTAATAATAAATTTCAACTAGTGCACTATTGTACTTGGTAGCATTATTATTTTTCCACTTTGACTTCAAATATTACATCTTCATTTGTCATGCAAAAGTATTTTCAAGATAACTTCCTTTGCCTACTTGTTTAAGGAAGCTACATTGCTATCTATTGTACAAATAACTCAGTTAGCCCATATTGAATTTTTTACAATGTCAGGATTCCATTATATAGAATTCTTGCAATTTCGGCCTTTATCATTCTACATTATTGGTAATTGGTGAAAGCTATATGCAATTTTGTTTCCATGGTTTGTCATAAAAAATTCCCCTTTTTGCGCTTGTAAGCACACTGAATGACTCATACTTACAATGTTACTTTATTATATATATATATATATATATGTATATGTATATGTATATGTATATGTATATGTATATGTATATGTATATGTATATTTATATGTATATGTATAGATGTATATGTCTATATATATATATATATATATATATATACACACACACACACATACATATACATATACATATACATATTAGTTCACAACATATTACTCATTGCATTCAATTACAGGTTTTTTTTTACCTTTGACCTCTACAATCCGATGAATATAAATTTTATTCCAATATGAGGGTAACTAATTATCGTATTATACTATTCTGAAACTAATTCGCTTTCCATCACAAGTTTCTGCGATGGATTATCACAACTTATCCTCATTTAGGTGTGCTATTTTTTTTTAAATTAGGATGAATTCCCAATTATTGTGACTTTGGAAACCCTCCATGCAGGTATCTTTCATTAATTATTTACTATGGTAACCTATTTTGGTGACCCCCTTGATGAAAAAGCTTTCAGGGAGGCACTTTCCTAGCAGTCCTGAAAATTCAGATTTGTTCGTTCCGACTGGTTATTACTGGATTGAACTTGTTCATATCCAAATTTCTGCATTATACACACACACACACACACATAACCTTTTATTTTTACCTTATGGGCACTGTGTTATGTACTCCACCTTACACTATCAGAACCCATCACTTCGCTTACCAGTGTTTAACTCTTATTTATTCATTACTCTGTAATTATGAGCATTCTGCATTCCCATACAATATTTGCAACAATTATCTTTAAATATACGTAGTTAGCATCCTTGGGTGTACCGATACACCATATATTTACTTTATGTAATACAAGTCCTCTGTCCCCTTTTATTCACATTCTTATTTCCATATGCATTTTATTATGTGCATTACATCTAGTTTCCAATAACTTATTTTTACATACAGGGAACTCATTATTGTGAGTGTTTTACATCGTTTCTATAGTCCATCCTAGATGTTCTATAGCTTTCTTTTAATGGTTATTAATCTTATAAGTTGTATGTTGGATTTTTTTTTTGCGAATTAACTAAAGGGAATTACAACATATAATTATCATATAGATGACCTTAAACTATTTAATGTGTTTTCATATGCTATACCCTGCCATTCTCTTCTAAAATACTCATCTGAGACTTCAAAATTGTTTAACTGGATGGGACTTGATTCTTTACTATATTTACCCAAATACTTTCCTATTGTTACAGATCATAACCTCCCTTTTTTTCTGTCCACTTGCTATATATAGTGGCAGAATATGATTCACAACATGTTCTATCAAATAGATCTCTCATACAATTGTTTGTCCCCCTAGGTACCAAAAAATCAATTTATAATAATTCCACTAGTATTTTATACATAGATAATTATTTTAATTCATTTCTCATTGTCAGTTCTTAATCAGTATTTTCAACCCTCAATACTATATTATTTTAAAGCAACATAAAATACGGATCAAATTTTCACGCTTAGTTGTACCCATATCTCAAGATAGGGGTGCAAAATTTTTTCCTTTACTATAAGACTCAATGTTGTTTGAAACTATTTTCCCTTAGTCAGTCCACAGTGTTGAACCTGGGCTCTGATGCCAACTGTAACACCCCTCCAAGGAAGAGTTGTAAAAATTTAAATATAGCATTTATGTAAAGTGCAAAATGAGTTTAATTGCACTACTCAATAGTTTAAAGATGGGAACAATAATTAATAGTTCAATCAGATTCACTATTGTATACATGTATTTACTAAATACCATGTAACATATATAATGGAAAATTTAGTTTGGTACATGATTTAACTATTTATGTGATTAATTCTTTCACTACACATTATTTGAGTTGGGGTTTAGTAAGTGAGAACTTTATAATATAGCATATTCTCCTTCATGTGCATTGGCACCAACTGAGGTTTATTCAAAATTATTACAAACCCTCTTGAACTACGCCCTACGTTCGACACTTGGATATGCTTCCATCGTTGATCTTTTCGATGATTGATGACTTTGATTAGAAGGGAGATGGTTATGGTATTACCCTTTGTCGAACCCTCAACTTGGTGCTCATTTGACACCGCCTTGGATGGCGAGGTTTCTTTGCGCTTGGTGGTTCGTTCCATGCAACTACGCAACTCTGGTGTGACAACTTCGAACATGGGACAAGTAATGTTTTGTGATTGGTTTATATTGATGAGGGTTTGTTTTCTTTAATATTGGATTACACTTGACTTGTACTAACTGCATCAGGTTCAAATTTATGCTTCGAGCTGTAATTAGTTGCGGCCTTTATTTTTGGAGGTAACCAGAAGATGTTTATGAATATATATTCATCTTTTCCCTTAACTAGTGAAAGGGATAAAGGGAATTAATTGCTACAGGTCATGACTAGGCCAAGGATTTCTTCCTTTTACCAAAGTAAGATAAATTTCAATGAATTTATAGGTTTTCCATGAGTTCTCTAAATACCTAGTGGTTTTCATGAGTTTAAGCCTAATTAGTTTTGGTCATTTCATGTACTTCTTTTTATTTACTATTATTCAGCTTCCATATGAACTCTCGTGTCGAGCAAAGGAAATTAACCGAAAAATTCTCTTAAAGTTACTTATTGACACCTGCGAGGGTTGAAATTACCTCTAGGGTTTTCATGCTATGTTCCTCCATATTCGCGAGTAACAACTTGACATTTAAATGGGCATGTTTTAAATTAGTTGTTTAAGTCCATTCATAGTTGCGGCCCTAGCGACATTATTAAGCAGGGGTTTTTTAAAAGATTATGTATATGTATAATTTCAGAAGGGATGGCCAGTGGTCAAACCCTCTTCTAGTTGCTATGTTGTTTCTATTCTAGACCCAGTGCTGGGTTTTAGGTGCAAATACGACTTATGTTATGTTTTTGGAAATGTCATCTATTTTCTTGTATTTAAACACTTTTGTAATTTGGGTTGGGGGTTCAAGGGAACTAGTTGTTCAATTATTTGTAGACAAACTCTTCTCTTAAAGCAATAATTTTCCAGAGTCCATAGACATTTGGTAAAGATTAAAATAAAAGAATTGTGTGGTTGTAGACAACACAGTAAACTATCGGAAAATTTAATCAAAACACAACAGGCATCGAGAGCCATGTTTATATTGTTAACTAGTGTAAAGATGCAGCAATGTTTAATGCTATTATTTTTCCTTGTAATATTTCAAGATTGTTTATCCATCTATGCCGATTTCTGCAATAGTTTATGGATTCTTTGTACAACACTGACACCTCTTAAGTTTGTACGAATACCAGATTGATAAATTAAAGTTGGTAGCCTTGTGAGTTGCAACATTATTGTTTCAATACTATAGCTCATCAGTTCCTACACACCTTGGGGTGGGCCCACCCATAGGCAATCTTGAACCTTATTTCACTTATCACACCTTATTTCCACATGTTTTTTTAAGTTCTTGTACTTTTTCTTATTGTATAGTGATATTGACATAGTTTCATATTCCTGAAGATGCTTAGCAACATCATTTATTATTTGTTGTGTGTTGATCTTAGTTTATATGAGTTATTATTAGCTTCAAGCACTTGATTTCAACATTTATTCATTTATTTTAGGAATTTATATCATTTATGAAGTTTCCTTTAGAAATACAAGACTTCCTCTAGAAATACAAGGCTCCCTGCATAACAGAGTTGAGAGCATTGCTTTTGTTTAATTCTTCAAGATTTCATGGTATTTATTTACATAACATCGCAGTTAGTAAATTTAGCACGATTAAGTGAATGAGGGGAGATTGAGAAAGAAGTTGACAAAGCTATGATATTTCCTACAAGATCTCAATTTATCTTATTTCAATTCTTTTAGATGGATTTCCTTCTACAACATTAGTATAACATTGTTTTCCTTGTAACATAGAGTAGTTTATTGAATTCCATTAGTGTAGACTTAGTTCTTGCAACTTTTCTTTCCAACACTTTTACTTATGCACTCTATTTCCTTTGATTCCTTGTAATTTTATTTATGTAATTCTTGCGTTTAAATTCTTGAATGTTCACCTCCTACTAGGCTAGACCAATCAAGGTGACAGCTAATTAGCATAACCACTTTATTCAATTGATCAAGAAAGTCATATATCTCACATATCAGTTTGCACTCAAAGACATGGAAAAATTTAAATTGCAACTTAATGTGAAATACCTCTTAAGTCTATATGACCCTTTGGTTGACATATTAAATTTAAGACCATCAAAGCTACAACATTGTTGCTAGAATAATTGGGGGCATGACCAACCTTGGACTATAATCATTCACCATGATAACATTTAGAGGATGAATTTTTTTCCTACCCATTATATAAATTTTATACATACATATGTTGCCATCAAGTATCAACACTACGTGGAAAGTAATAATTAGTGTTGAAATATTCCATGAATGTATAAGCAGGTATTTAAAAGAATTAATGTAAAGAAGGAAAATATGTCAAATAGGAAAGAGATGAAAGAACTACTCACAGTATAAATTAGTCCCATGCATAACAACATTGATCCCAACATTGATGTCCCATATGATCACACATTTGGAAAACTATTTAATATGTATAAGAGAGTAGTTCTAATAGTAGAGTAACATATTCCCCCTTCTAGTGAAGCCATTAATTACATGGTGTAATTGTATCAATTTCATAAAATTAATGATGTGATATAAATATTCCCATGGCCTTGACATAGTAAATTGATAAATTAAGTAAGCCAACATGAAGGAATGTAGTGTATCTTAGGACAATGGGGAAGTGGATTGGCTCATATTAACCCCACACCTTGGTACTATTATAGGTGAACCCATAAAATTGTATTATGTTTTTTTGCAAGGGAGGTATGTCACAATCACCTATGTTAGCCCCTGATCATGGTAAATTTAAAGCACACCATCAAGGTTTAAGGAACTTGTGACACTTCTTATGCATGGCATGATATTTCCTTGCTGTTATGTTTTATTTAGATAGTTGCAAGAGATGTTGTTTTAGTGTCACGTTCCTAGCTTGTCTTCTCTAATTTTTTTTTTTTTTGGTTTTTTTTTTAAATCTATATCCGTCATGAACTGTGATATCCTTAGGTTGTGCTGCATATTTACCTGAAATTGGAATTTACTTATGAAGGTGGAATACACATTCTTCTTTATGTTGTCTTGGATTTACAAAACCAAAGGTACTCCACCCAAAATATCAAGAAATAATTTCAATCTATATATATATGGACTACCCTATATACCCTTGATTATATAGTTGTATGTGTTCATGTAATTTTCACTATGATAGTTCCTACCTTATGATCATCATACCACCACACTTACAAGAGACACACACTTAGGTTATTATACCTTATTATAGTCATTCTTCTGCCCATACATTGGTCAACTATTGGGTTATTACACTTATACGATTAGGAGATCTTATTGTTGGTTTAGTATAATGTTCATATGTAAATGAGAGAGAAGTTTCCAAGACTATAACTGTTGCGCACGTCTCAAAACCCTTATTTTATATTTTACATGATTTTTGTATTCATAATAATCAACCTTCCAAGGTGTTCTCAACGACTATATACATATTTGAATGTTACTATCTACTCAACTGCCTTCCCATGGCCATCACTAAATGTTGATTTTAATTTATATGTCTACTATATTAGTTTCTAACATTCCTAGGCTTGGTAACATAATGTCCTCAGTATCATTTGGGTGCATTACAATTTAGCACATATGTTAACCCTTTGATATAAGGTTATAGTAACATCTACAATATGATTATTTGTCGCACTATAATTCTCTCCTTACTAGGATGTATCAATTTTTTTTACTTATTAACTCTCCACATGATAATGTATTCCTGCTAGAAACACTTCCATGGTTTTCAAGGCAAAGGTGGCGTCGTGAAGCATTGTACCATTAGACTTGTAATGAAACTTGTCTTGCCACTTGTTCATGTCCACGTGATGATCAAATAGGCCTCTTTTGGTTTCTCATACCATATATGGACAAAGGGTGCAGTTTGATCAAAATGGTCGAATGATGGGGAATGGGTTTTACCAACCCTAACTCTTGGTTTTGTGTTTGTTAGCGGTACTCACTCCTTGATTGAACGTTTTCCAGTTCTCATACAGTGGAACCTCTGAGATGGACCTTGTGTCCCTTAGGAAGGAGAGATGGCACCTATTTAACATCCTTCGACGCATTTGGCCTACTACTATAATTTCATTTGCATGCCTTTCCCTCGTGAATGTTATGTTGTTGACATAGAAGGGGTACCTGGTGGCGTCCCTTTTTCGTCGCGGTGTTTTTCTTTCATACAAGAATATTATGTGTTTGACCCAGGTAACATTGAGTTTCAGTAATGATATCCTGGTATCTGAGTTTGTTTTACTCAATACATTTGTTTGATCATTCCTTTCACACCCTGACCCATGTGTTAATTCTTTATGTCAAATTTTTCTTG
Organism: Pinus tabuliformis; assembly: GCA_031772625.1. Lineage (NCBI taxonomy): Eukaryota > Viridiplantae > Streptophyta > Pinopsida > Pinales > Pinaceae > Pinus > Pinus tabuliformis. The sequence goes on along the minus strand of CM062808.1, from coordinate 339,397,431 downwards.
GTCTTGTTCTTTAATTGTTTCCAAGTTACCTAATTTATAACCCTACCCTGTTACCAAAGTACTTCAGTCCATAGAATTTGGTTGAAGTCACCTACAGTACGCAACAACCACTAGAAGTGTGGCCAAGATTTTCTTGTCCTTTGCACCAGGTAATTTTCATTATTTGCTTAGCTAAGTTTTATATTTTTGTTCGATTTTCCTTATAAAAAAATTTGATATTTTACAGGTGACAGGTGATAAATGGTTTTATTTTGGCCTAACTGAGTTTAATCCTTTACTTGGAAGCTCATAAACTGGGTAACGCTCCAACAACATCGAGTAACAAACTTACGAGTTTCCATCTTAATCTTTACCGAGACATTTCTTCACTCTGGTACCAATTACAAAGTTATTCTGTGACTTGGAGTTGAGGCACTGCTCTCTCTTAGTAGAGGCGTTTTTGGGTTAATTATCGCTTCTATGATTCACCACAGTAAGTAATCCTCTTTCCCATAGGCATATTTCCTCCATTAACAATTTTGATAATAATTAGTTTATCTGGAACTTCGGACATGTTCTGTCAATAATTTCGACTTAATTTGTTTATATTTAATTTAGTTAATAAATTGAATTTCCTTGACATAGGTGCCAACACAACAAGTAGAAAGAATGGGTTAACCTAGTAAATTCAATTTTACCTCAGGAAATTTCTTTTGTATATATATATTCCAGGGCATAAAAGTAGTTACTTACTTAATTTCCCCTTTTTCCTACAGGTATCCCCATAACTATGGAAGCATCTTTGGTTTTTAACATTACACTAGATTTAAAGTGATTTTTCACTTCCAATCGGTGTTTTTCCAAGTCAATTCATACATACCTTGGGGTTCTGACCTCTGGCTTCTATACGACTTCGTTATGGCCAGAGCGTTTTGAAGGATTTCTGAAGTAGCCAAGTGTTAAATTAGAAATTGAAGTTACCTCCATGTATTTAGCATATGACCTCATTTGTAGCCTATTGTAATTATATTCCAATTACTTTGACCGAATTGTATATCTGAGAACAAATTATATGTTTAATTTTACTCAGTGATTTTGTTAATAGAAATTATCTCCGGGCGGTAGAGTTAAATAACCTCAAGGAAGCATTGTCTTTTGATTTACATAAATCTTGATATAGAAAATGAACTCGGTTTTCTAAGTCCAATGATGATTTATTGAATTTTTATCGTTCAGGGGTAACATTACGGTTCTTGTGAATGTTACTGGGATTCAAGACTATAATTGCGCCTCTATTTTTAGCTTTACTCTGCATCATATATATATATATAGATATATATTTTTATTAGTTGGTTATGTATCAATGAATATGTTCGCTAAGTATGTTGGACTAACATCCATTGTATCAATCTTAATTTATTTCGATAAAATGTTATATGCAGTAACTCATTACATGGTTAGCCCATCGTTCGATTGTTTCATTACTTTGTTTCACTATCAAAACAGTAAATACCTCCATCCTACTTTTGTCTACAAACCAAGATTAATCTCATATAATTTATCAAAGTTTTATCTGGATGATATCGTAACCTCTAAAAATAACTTTGCTTTTAGTTTAACATAGACTATCAATATGTATGCGATTTCTATAAAACAAATACCACTAGTTATCTAAATTTATCCATAGTTGTTCCTTATAATGGAAAGTCCTCCTATTACATACTGTATTATAATATCAAAACCCCTTTCTATATCCCTACGCACAAATACTAGCCTATGATATGATGACATAAAATTGTTCCTGTTTAAATATTTACGTTTAAACACCTGCATGTAGTATAGTAACAAGAATTGTTCCTGTTCCTGAACACCTAAACCTTGCATGTACATATGGAACCAATCGAATTTAAGTCCCTAAAGTTCTAGACTATTTCTCTAAAATAAATCTATATACATATATTTAATCACCTATCAATCATTCAACTCCACTTATCATACTTACCCAGATCCATTAAATCTCTACATACACTTGCATTAAGGCGTTTCTATTAGATTTATGCACAATCTGAAAATATTCTCATGCAAGGAAATAAGTAACATAAGACTTTCTTAATTGTAATTTTCATACACAAAGAAAATCCTCTTCATTGTAATTAAGTTCAACTCCTTTATCAATAACTATCATCATTAAAATTTCTCCTATCAAAATTAATATCATTTATTTTTCCATAACAGTACCTGTGCACAAAAAAATTTTCACATAGCAAAAAATATAACTGCAACTTTGACAATGAAACACTTAGGAATGGTGCATGTTTCTCCACCCAACCTCGAATTGAATACCACCAGTTCTCCCCCAAGATAAGATGCTCTTGCCAGAATCAACAACTCCATGTTGATCCCTTCCAAAGTTATTTAATACCTTTCCTTCATGATAAAGTTTCTTTTAGCAGTGTCACGCTTTTTGGAATTTCTTATCCACTTGCCTAGGCTTTTCCATAAAAGTCCACCTTTCTCTCCCATGGCGATTTTATGTTTCTTTTCCAAGCTTAGCATCTTTCTCCAACTAAGAATCTTAATGGATTTTTCTCCCCTTCATCCAGAATTCTTATCATGGAGGGATTATCCAATCTCACTTACCAATGAGATTTTAGTTGGCAAGAGTCTCATTTATAAGTGTCTCACTCCCAAGTACATACATCCTATTTATTTCTTAATAATTATCCTTTTACAGAATTGATCAAATTTTTTTTCCATGGCTTCTTCACTATAACTCAATCTAACTAAACAATATTATCGCAATGGAGGGATATTACATTCTCCTCCCCTTTTATTAACACTGTCCTTGGTGTTTGTTGTCTAGATTTTTTTTCCTGAAATCTTGTTGGATGACTTTTGCACTTTCCATATTCTTGCTCCCATGCATCATTGAATTTTTATCCTATGCAATAGCTCAATTCCGTAGCCGGATCCCTTCCTGATTTAAGATACAGTTTTTGCCAGATGATCTCCCTCAACGTTACCTGTAGTAGTTTCCAATCGATTAGATGAAAATTATCATGTACTTGTTTTGTAAGTAACGATATATATGAAGACTTTTCAATTTTTAACATGACTAAAAAAATACTTATTAGTATGCTACAATGCCAATTTGGTGGGTTCTGTTCAGTGTTCGTATTTTACATAACCCTTCATACGTTTAGATAAATTCCATCTTTTCTCAATCAAAAGGTAACTACTTCTTGTCTTGCATTGTTTGTTTCACTTACAATCATCTTTTTCTTTTTCTTTTTCATTTGGGATGACGACTCAACTTGAATGCACCCATAGTTTTACCTTCATTCCATTCCCTTTGTCCATCATACATGTTGAATGTATGTTTTCTAACTTCCACCTACATTCAACATTCTATTCACATGCATCGAATAAGGTCAGCACCATTATTATATATGTTACTTCAATAGACCCAAGGCCATGCTCAATAACATAAATATTTCTTATTTGTAACTTTAAGATACATAATTGTATCTTGCCTTGCACATTTTTCATAGTAAGATAACAATTAGCAAGGATCTGTTTGTAGCATATTATAATTTAGGTATGATTCTATCACCTGTGCACCTAATATTTAGCTATATTTTCTTAACTTATAACTGTGAGGTAATGATTAAAATAACCTGCAAGTGGACTCAACTATGCCCATCCTTAATTGTTCACCATTACCCATGCTAGTAGTCAACCAGTATTTCATTGTTCACCAGCTTTTCAGCATAATGTATTTCACACTGTATAAAACCTTATTTTTATTTCTTCATTCGACAATGTCAGCTTCTAATTTCAATTTTGAGATTGTTCCATCCTTATCATTACCACTAATTTAGATTTTATTAGTTGTTGTTAGGAGCTAATGTAATTTGAAATCATTATTTTGGTATCCTCTCATTCGTTACGCAGATGTCTTACAACTTTAGGTGTAGGTCATCCTACACATGGTTCTTACATCCTGTGCATCTGATCCCAAAATGACCTTAATCAATTCGATCCCTATCGTTCTTCTCTTTTTTTGTATAATTTTTTTCCATTTAATGACACTTCTCACTCCTATTATTATTGGTGTTGGAATTTATAATGTTCATCCATCAGGAAATTCTATCTAACTTCCTTAATTGAGGAGATCACCAATTCAACCATCAATTTTCTTGTAACAAATTTCACTTTCTTCCCAAATTTTTATTAGTTATTAAAACCATTCCACTCTAAACATCTTTGGCAGTTTAATTCTCAATCATATAAAATTCACAATACATATGCTATTAACTTTTGGTTTATTGATATGAAAATTAACGATGCTCGAGAAAATTTATTTTTTTATGAAACCTTCCTTGTACCGACTTTATCTACTCTCTATTCCATGTAGAACATAGGGTCCATGTTCATCATGATGATTCAATGTAGAATTCTTATGACCTTCAAACTTGTACTCACTTGTTTTCTTGAGTTTCTAGCTTATTGGTTGGAACAGGGTTTTCCTATCAATTTTTTTTTCTTTATAAAAAGGAAGTTCACTATACCAGATCTTGAAAATATCGATATTTTTTTTTTAATGAATTGTTTACTTATACTCTTGGTGATGAACCATAATTGGTTTAATAGAAATAAAATGCAATCATTTTACCTTCTAAAACGACCTTCAACCCATCAAGTTTGTTCTACACTTGGCATTCACCCTCCATATCACACTTGGCCTACATGCCTTAGCTGTAATTTTTTTCTTTCTTTAATTTTACTGGAGCCTTTAATTGTCAATATTAGTCCAAGTCATAGTGATATGCTATCATGTTATGCATTTATACCAAATTCTTTGTGGATCCTTCATCCATGTAATTTTCCATTTTCATACATATATCTATTTAAAGAGGATGTTTAGTAATAATATATTATCCTCCAGGTGTGAATATATTTTCATTATAGCATAATGGCTATTCAATCAAGTGATATTTCCTTATTTTGTTGATTGAGATACTATACCCTTACTCTTAATTATCTTATTCTAAATTTTTTAGTCTTTTATATGCTCAATCTAAAGCATATAGTTGGTGCTAGAGTTCAGTTGTCTTTAATTGGTTACATGATCTTCAAGATTGAATCGATGAAACATGTGGCCATAATCAAATTGGAGTAATTTGTACCTAACTATACTTGTATCCTCCATTTAATTGTCAACTCTCATTTACTCACCTAAATATATTCTTGGTAGGGTATCTCAATTGATGTTGGTAGGCTCACAATACTTTCCATTGAACCATTCCTTATAAGTAACATAGTTCATATGCCATTAATTCTATATTTTTTTCCTGTTGTTTCTTTATTTTTTTTGTACGTTAACTATGAGCTAATAGTTCTTAACTCCTTCTTTAAATCCATTTCCTATATATGTTTATATGCATCATTCGACTTGTGTCTTACAGACACACTGCATACTTCAACAAGTTCATATAAATACTTGATATTCCCAACTTCTTAGTTCAAGTTATTATTTTATTTTCTCTTAATTAACGATGATTCTTGTATGATACAATTATTATGCATCCAAGACAAATTTTAGCCTTCATTTCTCTGATAAAAAATGTATTTATCACACTTTTCCCTTTAAAGGGAATATTTTCCACCACCCATGTCACTGATTTGAGTGATTCTCGCCACTCCTCAGTGCCTTTCACCACTTGTATTAGTTGATCCTTACATCCATACTCAAGGCTATAGGTGTTAATAGACTTAATGTGGCGCATATGTTATTGGTCATTTTAAATTCAACCTCCAAAAAAAAATATTTTTAGAACAATGACACACAATTTCCTTAGCAATGGAATTGATATCCCATTATCACCCAAATTATCCCTTATTCACATAACAAGTAGATTGTTGTCATTAGATTAGACACAATCGTAGTTGGGTTGGAAAAAAAAGAAATGGTACCATCTTTGGGTTTTGTATAAGACAACAAGAATTTGTATGTGAACCATCGCCACATGTTTGATTTAGATTTCTCCTAAATCTAGCATGTATCTCTCCTTTTTATTGTGATACAATTCATATTCTTTCAACTTTATCACTGCAAACCTCCTAAAAGATTCCATCACTAGGTCTTCGTCAATCTATTGACATAAAAACCAACTTATTACCAATATTATCTCTTGAATCTTAATTCATTTTTTCTTTTTTGTGACGTACTGCAGCTCATTAGTAGTGAAAAGGTCAAAACACAGGCCAAATTTGATCAAGTTGACTTTGATAACAATGATTTCCATCTTATTTCCCTCATAACTGACTTATTTAGTTTTCTCATAGGAATTGAACATTCCTTCTTTTATTTTGAGTGTCCTGTAATAATTAAGTGACATGTGTGAAATGACCTCATATATAGCAATCTTCCAAAGGAAACCAATTTGTATGTCAGGGCTGATTTAGATCATTTTTTATTTAGATACGTTGTGGATAATCTACTTTTTGTTTTTTTTCAAGTCTGAGCTTGCTACTAGAAATTTACGTTTTGCAGTCGTAGGTTAGACATAGGCTCTAATATTGAACCTATAGCTCTAATACCATCTTTCACGTGCCTAATATTGAACCTATAGCTCTAATATTGAACCTATAGCTCTAATACCATCCTTTCCTCCCTAATTTTATTTTTTTAAAATCTATATCCATCATAAACTGTGATATCCTTAGGTTATGTTGCATACTTACCTGAAACTGAAATTTACTTATGAAGGTGGAATAAACATTCTTTTTTGTGTTTCCTTGGATTTACAAATCCAAAGGTATTCCACCCAAAATATCAAGAAACAATTTCAATCTATATATATATGGACTACCCTATATACCATTGATTATATAGCTATATGTGTTTGTGTGATTTTCACTATGATAGTTACTACCTTATGCTGGTCATACCACCACACTTACAAGAGTCGCACACTTGGGTTATTATACCTTATTATAATCATACCACCACCCATATAATGTTCAATTGTTGGGTTATTACACTTATATGATTGGGAGATCCTAATGTTGGTTTAGTATAATGTTTGCATGTGCATGAGAGATAAGTACCCAAGACTATAACTATTGTACCCCTCTCGCAACCCTTGTTTTATATTTGACATGATATTTATATTCATAATAATCAACCTTCCAAGGTGTGCTCAGCGACTATATACATATTTGAATGTTACCATGTACTCAACTAGTTTCCCATGGCCATCACTAGATGTTGATATTAATTTATATGTCTATTATATTATTTTCTCACTTTCCTAGGCTTGGTAACATAATGTTCCTCAATATCATTTGGGCGCATTACAATTTGGTGCATATGTTAACCCATTGGTCTAAGGTTATATTAAAATTTACTATATAATGATTTGTTGCACACTAATGCGCTCCTTACTAGGATATATCAGTGCTTATTACGTATTAACTCTCCACACGATAATGTATTCCCGCTAGCAACCCTTCCATGGTTTTCAAGGAAAAGGTGGCATCATGTGACGTTGTACCATTAGCCCTGTAACGAATCTTGTCTTGCCAGTTTTTCATGCCCCCCCCCTATCACATGGACCACCTTTGGTTTGTCAGATGATATATGGACAAAGGGTGTAGATCATTCGAAATGATCGAACAATGGGGAATGAGTTTTACCAACCCTAACTCTAGGTTTTGTGTTTGTTAGTGGCGCTCACTCGTGGATTGAATGTTTTCCAGTTCTCATACGTTGGATGGTTTTACGGTGGAACCCCTGTGATGGATGATATGTCTCTTAGGAAGGAGAGATGGCACCTCTTTAACATCCTTCAGCACATCTAACCTGCTATAGTAATTTCGTTTACATGCCTTCCCCTTGTGAATGTTATATTGTTGACATAGAAGGGGTACTTAGTGGTGTCCCTTTTTTGTCATGGTGATTTTTCTTTCATACAGAAATATTATGTGTTTGAACCATGTAAGATTGAGTTTCAATGATGACATCCTGGTATCTATTTTTTTTTACTCAATACATTTGATTGATCATTCCTTTCACGCCCTGACCCGTGTGTTGATTCTTTATTCTTTATATGTTTCCAAGTTATCTAATTTATAACCCTGCCCTATTACCAGAGCACTCCAGTCCACATAATTTGGTTGAAGTCACCTACAGTATGCAACAACCACTGGAAGTGTGGCCAAGAGTTTCTTATCCTTTGCACCAGGTAATTTGCATTCTGTGCTTAGATAAATTTTATATTTCTGTTTGATTTTCCTAATAAATCTTTGATATTTTACGGGTGACAATTGAGGAATGGTTTTCTTTTTGCCTAACTGAGTTTAATCCTTTACTTGGAAGCTCATCAACTAGGTAATGCTCCAACAACTTCGAGTAGCAAACTTTTGAGTTTCATCCCTAATATTTACCGAGACGTCTCTTCACTCTAGTAACGATTACGAAGTTATTCTTCTGAATGTGATTCAAGGCATTGCGCTCTCTTGGTAGATTCTTTTCTGGGTTAATTCTCACTTCTATGATTTGCTACAGTGAGTACTCCTCTTTCCCATAAGCATATTTCCTCCATTAACATATTTGATAACCATTACTTTATCTAGAACTTCGAACATGTTTTGTCAGTAATTATGACTTAATTTTTTTTATCTTTAATTTAGTTAATAAATCGAGTTTCCTTGACAAAGGTACCAACACAACAAGAGGAAAGAATGGGTTAACCAAGTAAACGTGATTCTACCTTAGGAAATTTCAGCTGTATATATATATATATATATATATATATATATATATATATATATGTCTTGGGTAGAAAAGTACTTACTTAATTTCCCTTTTTTCCTACAAGTATCCCCATAACTATGGAAGCATTTTTGGTTTTTAAGGTTACATCAAATTTAAAAAAAAAATTCACTTCCAATCAGTGTTTTCAAGGTCGGTTCGTACATACCTTAGGGTTCTGACCTCTAGCTTCTATACGACTTCATTATGGCCTGAGCGTTTGAAAGGATTTCCAAAGTAGCCAATTGTTAAATTAGCAACATAAGTTTTTTTTTCTAAGTAAAGTCTAATTCTATTAATAAAGAGAAAAAATATTTACATGGAGGTCAAGACCTCATAAGAAGCCGAAGTTGTCCAACAACACTGACCCAGGGTACATAAGACCAAATAACTAGATAACTAGATAACCAGATAACCCGATCCCCGGGTTGAGATAACCAGATATATCAGACCCGGAGTCCATGCTTACAAAAATACTGGCCAAAATAGTAAACAACAGTACAGGACAGATGAGATCTGTAGCCCTGATAAATTCTGTGCTGCCCAGATAACCATATACAAAACTAAAAAAACAAAGGCCTGATAAACTTGTCGAGCCTAAACCTGATAAAAAGCATATGAACATAAGATCTAATAGACATGCCACGCCAAGACCTCCTACAAAACACATTGAAAAAAGCCAGAATAACATAGCACATAGGATAAAAGAACCAGAAGGGAAGCTGCGCTATCAGACGAGGTCCCAGAGGCATCATGCATCTATCAGAGGGTCTCGAGCATCCTTATCCACCCAGCAAGGAATGCCCAAACAAGAATCATCAACATTGTCCCCAGCACCCATATCACTGCCACCTGGAGGAGCAGCCAAGCGCTGATTACCGTCTGAGGGGTTCGCTGGATCAACTGAACCCGAAACGTCCTGAGTATTATCTTCTGGAGGCTTGAGGACATCTGAGACGTTCCCCTTAGCCTGCAAATCATCATAATCAAACGCAATGCCTACATCTTCTCCCTAAAGCACGCTGTCATCCTGAGACTGCAAAGTTGAGGTGTACACAGAGTCACTAGGCCTATCTTCTTCCTCAGCCAGAATGATAGTGATGCTAGCCGAGAGAATCAGTCTGTTGAGGTGGCTGTGGAATTTAAAGCGGGTAGTTTGGAACGAATTATGCGGGAAGGGCTTACCATGATCAGAGGACGGGGCAGCCGAAGCCAAAGGGATAATGTTCTGGGGAGCAGGCTGAGAATGCCCACGGTTTCCACCGCTGCCTCCCCGACAAGAGCAACCACGATGATGCACCATCGTTAAAGGAACGAAGTGACCTGAAGGAGATGAGGAACAGGGCCAGACAGAGCATATTTGAAGGTGGGAAAGACAAGTAAATGTCTTACACCGGATGAACAACAAAACTACTAGAGCGATACGAGGATGCATGAATAAAGACAGGCTGATGAAGAGAGAGCCGATGAGAATGACAACTGAAACAACCGACAAAGCCATGAATATAACAACCTGCGAAGAGTCTCGAACAGGGAGCGCATTCATTTCCGAATGCTTGAAGATTTGCTGGTACTATTTATAATTCATTTCATCCGCAGGAGGATTTAGGAGGCCGTGCAGGATTGCCAGCTGCAAGTCTAGATGCTGGCTTGACATGAGCCCTCATTGATTATGCCTTGAAAGCACCCGCATCCAGGTAAATTAGCAACATAAGTTACCTCCATGTATTTAGAATATGACCTCATTAGTAGGCTACTATAATTATAGTCCAATTACTTTGAACGACTTGAATATCTTAGGACAATTTGTATATTTACTTTTACTTCGTGATTTTGTTAATAGAGATTATCTCTCGACAGTAGAGTTAAATAGACTAGAGGAAATATTGTATTTTGATTTACATAAATCTTAATATACATAATGAAATTAGTTTTCTGAGTCCAATGATGATTTATTGAACTGTGTTCATTTAGGGATAACGTTACTCTTGTGAATGTTAACTATGATTCGAATTTTTAGATGTGATTTGAGACTATAATTGCTCGTCTCTATTTATAGCTTTACTCTGCATCATATATATATATATATATATATATATATATATATATATGATTTGGTTATGTATCAATGAATATGTTCACTAAGTATGCTTTACTAACATCCATTGTAGCAATCTCAATTTATTTTGCTAGAATTATATATGCAATAACTCATTACAAGGTTAGTCCATCATTCAATTGTTTCATTACTTTGTTTCACTATCAAAATAGTAAATACCTCCATCCCACTTTTGTCTACATACCAAGATTAATCTCATAGAATTGATCAAAAGATTTATCTGGCTGATATCATAACCTCCATAAATAACTTTTCTTTTAGCTTAACATAGACTATGAATATGTATGCGATTTCTAGAAATTTTCTTTACCACTCGGTATCTAAATGTATCCATAGTTTTTCCTTGTAATGGAAATTCCTCCCATTACATACTATATTATAATATCAAAACGCCTTTCTATATCCCTACGCACAAATACTTGCCTACGATATGATGGCAGAAAATTGCTCCTATTTAAATATTTACCTTTGAACACCTGCATGTAGTATAGTAACAAGAATCATTCCTGATCCTGGACACCTAAACCTTGCATGTAAATATGGAACCAATCAAATTTAAGTCCCTACAATTCTAGACTTTTTCTCTAAAATAAATCTATATACATATATTTACTCACCTATCAATCATTCAACTCCACTTATCATACTTACCCAGATCCATTAAATGTCTACATACACTTGTATTAAGGCATTTCTATCAAAGTTATGCACAATCTGAAAATATTATTACGCAAGGAAATAAGTAACTAAATATTTTCTTAATTCTGATTTTCATATACAAAGAAAATCCTCTTCATTGTAATTAAGCTCAACTCCTTTATCAAAAACTATCATCATTAAAAATTTTGTTATCAAACTTAATATCATTCAGTTTTCCATAACAGTACCCGTGCACAACACTATTTTCACACAGCAAAAAATCTAACAGTAACTTTAACAATGAGACACTTAGGAATGGTGCACATTTCTCCACCCAAACTCAAACTGAATACCAACAGTTCTCCCCCGAGCTTAGATGCTCTTTCCAAAATCAACAACTCCCTGTTGATCCCTTCCAAAGGTATTTAATACCTTCCCTTCATGATAGAGTTTCTTTTAGGAGTATGCTGCTTTTTTGGAATTCCTTATCCACTTGCCTAGGATTTTCCATAAAATACAACCTTTCTCTCTCGTGGTGCTTTTATGTGTTTTTTCCAAGAGTAGCATCTTTCTCTAGCTAAGCAGCTTAATGGATTTTTCTCTCCCATCCATTAAACTTATCTAGGATTCATCTAGAATTATTATCATGAAGGGATTATCCAATCTCATCTACCAAAGATATTTTAGTTGGAAAGAGTCTCATTTCTAAGTGTCTCACTCCCAAGTACATACATCCTATTTATTTATTAATAATTATCCTTTTAAGAATTGTTCAAATATAATTTTTTTTCCATGGCTTCTTCATCATAACTCAATCTAACCAAACAATATTATCATCATAACTCAATCTAACCAAACAATATTATCGCAATGAAGGGATATTACATTTGGACTCATTATGCCCTTGGCGGTTCATTAATGATGAGTGATTATGCTAGAATTGTATCATTAATGGTTAGATTTTAATGATTCCTTATGACTATGTAAAGATGACATGGAGAATAATGTGATTCATGTGTTTTTATGTTACTCAAAAATTAAGGTTACTAATGACATGTATATGTATTAAAATTAATGTTATATGTTTCTATGATGATGTTGTACACATGGAACAACTTATGATAGATTGAGATATCATAAATGGATGGGTAATGATATTCAATGAGAGGGCTCATTCTCTCATGAGGAAGACCACCTTGAGCTAGCATAAATGATCCTTGGGGATGGGAAAAGACTTGAAAATGAACACTAAAGTAGATTGAGATGAAAGGGAAAAATTAAATAGATTGTAATTTAATATTGTCTTACCTAGCACACTTGTAAATTCACTCATAATCCCAATTTATCCTTATATGAGTTAATTTGGGAAAGGGGACAATGGCTATACTTGATAGCCACTCAAGAGTGACTCAAGAAAGGAAAATATCGTTTTAGAAGGGGGCCTTGAAGGTAACTATGGTAACTAATGCATCAAGAATGAGACAACAACTCCTGTATATGAACTTGACAACTAAATATTGTTTTTAATAGGCATGAGAACATAACTTTCAAAGCTAAATTGCTAAGGGGATGAAAGTGGTATTAAAATCCTTGTTGAAGAAGGGGCTACCACAACCAAGGGGTATTTTTTTCAAGGGGATATAAAGTGGTTTTAATATCCATGTTAAACTAAATATATTATGATTTGTGGACCCTGCTTCTTATTCTCATTCCATGTTGAACTAATTGTTGCATGATGTTTGCATGGGGGCTTCACTAGGGGAGTAATACCATACCATGTGCATTCATATTGGGGGATATATATTGAGTAAAAAATTATAAAATATATTGAGCATATAATGAGTGGTAAATGGTTTTTATATTGGAAGGTATAAAAAATGAAACTGAAAGTTAATGAAAAAATATAAAGGGGTATAAAAAATGTTAATGGAAAAATGGATACCTACAATATCTAATGAAAGTAGGGGTTTTTAAATAGGGAAGGTGTATTGAGTTTATATTGGCAGGGGGTTAAATAATGTTGTTTTTAGAGACATTTTCCAATATGTAGTAAAATTAAGGGTATTGTTTAGGATGCCACGAACGCACGGGCTATGTCAGAGCTTCATTGAGTGAAGCCCCCATAGTTTTTTGTACCATAATTCTAATTCTCATTGGGAATTAGCCCTACTCAAGGAAAACTTATGTAAATAAGGAATTTGTATTGGTAGGGAGGAAATGCCACTTTAGATAAATTCCCACACCCCACCTCCCTGGAATTATATTAACTATGGAACCTTGTTAGAAGTAACTTAAATTTGAAATTGTAAAGATGAGGAACTTAAGTAGCCTATCATGTTTTATGTGAGTTAATTATGATGCGTTATTTTAATATATGTTTTATGATGTACTATTTTAATATATGATCAATAAGAATTCACTCATTATTTTATGGTGATTTTTTTATTTATAATATGCTAGTGTGATAACTTTACTTTGTTTTCCTATGGATTATTGTACCTCAATGATCCGTAAACTATCATGGATATTCCATCAGACAATTTATCACAACAAATATACTAAAATATATTAGAAAATATGAAATCTACAGTATGAGGGTTTATTTATCCTTGGATGTTTGGATATGTTAATCATTATTTATTTTATATGCATGCAAATTATAATTACCCAAAAAATAGAGAACAATGAAATAAAACTCAAAAACCAATAATGACACAACATATATCATGGGAAACCCTTCTTGGAAAAAACCCAATTGGAAGGTAGGGGCCATTGTACTCTCTTTCTTTGCATATAACATATATTCAAGTATAAAGAAGTAAGACTTGTGAATTGTGGGCTACTAGAATGCACAAATCATCTTTGTGTGCCCACTCCCTATCCATCTTGGTTACTTTTCTCCTATATTGAACAAAATGCTCTTGAAAAGAATGGAACCCCTTTTCATCCTAATGGCCCAATTGTAATACATCTCGATAACCTACTAGTGGTAAAGTTTGACTCCTTCAACTCTTAACTAGATTGCAATATGGAGTATTCTAGGGTCTTCTTAATCATAATCAGGTGTCTATCCCATTTTCTATGAATAATACGGGTTAATGTGACATCCTCTTGAATTATGGTGGTCAAAACATGATAGTTAATTTCTGAGTGGCATAAATTTTGCATACAGACTCAAATTGATGTGATTTTTGTGTTTTTGGAAAGGCCTATGTATGTAGAATAGGAGAAGAAGTTGTGGAACTAATGTAGCAAAGTTTTACTCACCAAAAAATACCATTCTATGTCTCAAACTACTCCAGGAACATTTCAAACCCCAATTTGCCAAAGTGGTTATGTTAGTAAAATAGTCTAGTGAGTTAATTCCTCCACTTTTTTTCACTTTTAAAGCATTGAAATGTATGACAAACAATATAATGATCCAATCTAAATCACCTAAGATTAAGAGAAAAAAATATATATATTCCACAATAACATCCATGCAAGCTATTGAAAACTAGTATTACAGCATCTAAAGCCAAAAATAAGGACCTCTAAATTACTTGATATTAGAGGAAATATATTTGCTTTATAAGTGACATTCTTTCCTATCGATTTAAATCTAAAATTGTACATACTATTTAATAAAACTTTTGAGATCTATGATAAATTGTTTTGTCATGCACATTACAATTGTGTTCTTTGTCTATATTATGATTATTTCACAAATAATAATAATAATAAATATTTAAAAAAAAATTTAAAATTATTTCATAAAAATAATAGATAAAACTATGTAAGTTAAAAAAACTATTCTCAACCAATATTAAAAAATAAAATAGGTTCATTATGACATTAATTGTGTTAAAAAATAACAATTAAAAAATTTTTAAATTATGTATTTTTATTTAAATTTTTATTTAAATAAAAACCCAATTTAATTTAATCTTATCTTATTTTATCGTCTTACAAAAATCGAGGGCAATATTTGTTGCCTCTATAAAGGGTCTCAAAATTGTGTATGCTTTACCAGCTAACACTAAATCCAATATAAAAACCCTTAAGAAAAGTACACACAGCCACCATTTTGCACTCATGAATGAAATGCCGGAGGTTAGGCGAAGTGGACAGTCCCGAATCCATTGTCGACATCCTTTGAACACCAAGATTGGGAGAGAAAGAACCGGTTTACATAGTTCAAATCTGCTTTGATTCTATCATGGCTTATATAACACATGGTATTGCAGTGGGACGTTGGAAAAGTTTCTTTGCAAATTAATAATGGTTAATGGAAATATTTATTATTGAATGATCTTCGAGAATTGTTTTAGCCTTATTATTGTAATCAAAGTTTAGAAACATTTTATGTAATACATATATTTCTTTGAAACAAGTATATATGTTTTCGAATGACATATATATATAAAGTTATCTTAAACATTCCAATTAAATAAGAGTTATATAGTAGTTAATATTGAAAGTTTAATTTAAATATAATTTATAAAACAAAAATAGTAAAGATAAAGATTTTATCACAAAAATAAAACAATTAGTAAAATATTATATTATTGAACGCTATCACTAAAAATTAAGAAATATGATTAACTAATATTGTTTATATTAAAATAAATATATTTATATGTGTCTTTTATTTTTATTGATATATATAATTGTCTATAATTATATTTATCAAAATATGTTTTTAATATAATGATAAGTCACTTTAAATTGAAAATATTGTGAAAACTAAATAACCTATAATAAAACTTCAACCAATCATCTTACAAATAAATAAATTTAGATAATAATAAAATAATAACAATAATAATTAAATACCTAATATAAGCTCAATCTGTTATACCATACATACCACAAATAAATAACCCAAATAAAAATATATTTATTTTGAATATTAAACATGCAAATTTTATAAAAATAAATTTGAACTTTACTCATTTTTCGAATATGACGACATTAATTTCGAGTCGCATAATAGCAATATTAAGATGTCGAGTTCGAGCTATAATGCTATTATCATAAAAATAAATTTGAACTTTACTCATTTTTAAAATATGACAACATTAATTTGGAAATCCATAATAGTATTATTAACATGTCTTGTTGGAGCTATAATGCTATTATTATCCATGTTTCAAGGGAGTAGATACTGCAATAGGTTTTTTGTCAAATTCATATTAGTTTGGGTTTGATTAAAAAATTTTGTAAAAAATTTTTATAGTATAACATTACACATTGAAATGTATGATTTTTTTAAAAATAATTTAATTTATTTATGTTTAATTTGATTGGCTATCAAATTGAACATGTTATTAACTTTTGCCTCTAATAATGTGCACATTACCTCTATTAATTAACCAGAAGTACATAGATCACATCAAGGTGTAAGATGAACTTTTATGATACAATTTGTTTTGGGAAGGTGATAAAATTATTGCTAATGAATATAATCATTTTATATTCCTATTTGTAAAAATGGCTAATGTTTAATATAATCTAATAAAAAATATATTATTTAAAATTGAATATATAATTTAAAATTTTTTATTAATGGTATGTGAGATATATATTGTTATTTTTACATTACGTTGAAAATGCAACAAGATGATGGAGCTTAGTGAAAAGAAGACGCCTTCACTAAGTGGGCCGCAGGCTATTTTTGGCGCAAAGTCTATTTTTAGACATATGGATCATGGTCTATGAGTTGCAGGATGCTATTTATGGATGATTGGTCATGTTGGTAAAAATAGATGGACTTCTATTTTTAGACATATGGGCGGAGTCTATTTTTAGACTGCCAGTGTAAAAATAAAACAGTCGAATATTATTAGCTCTTAATAATATTTGGACTATAAACATTATCTTATCCTCTTGCAATACTTCAGTTCGAGCTACAGATGTGGCACATGCAACTCCCAGAAGGAAATACACTTTTTTTATGGGTTAGTTGAGCTATTGCATGATGGACTTCAGTTAGAACTCAAGTGATTGAGTTTGGTGGAGTTGATTGAGGAGTTGATGGAGTTGTGTTCAGTTTGACTTAGTTGAACTAGTTGTATTTAGTCTAACTGCAGAATACACTAGTGATGAGTGATGTGAATTAATTGTTAATTAATTCACTAATTATTAACTCATAAATCAGCTAAAGAATACATCAGTTAACTCAGTGCATGGACAGTTTAGTGGAGACATGTGTTAGAGGTGGAGACTACTATCAGTTGTGACTATCGCTGTGCATGAGATTTTCACAATCAGTGATTGAGATTGCTAATGAGGATTGCGCAGTACAAGTCAAGGAAAAATGAACTTGGATCATTCCTATTCTCGCATTGGATTGCGCAGTAGAGGCAGGCAGATAGCGGAGGAGATTTGAACCTGTGACTTGATTCAGATCTGAGCTAGTTTGTGTGTAGCAGGTGGAGATAGTACTGAGTACTTGTGAGGAGTATTGTACTATGTATTGTTACATGTTCTCTATCATTATAATATATAGATAGTGCGGGGTTTTCAACTGTATGCTTTCCCCATTACATACTGTGTTAATGTGTGCATGTGATTGAGGTTTCATTGTTTTTAATTCCGCAAAATTGATGATCAACGTAGAGGAGGTTATGTATTATGCATGTATTCCACAAATAGTGTATAATCAAGATAATCTCTGTGAATAAGTGTTATATTATTCAAAATTTCTACATGGTATCAGAGCATAGTTGATCATCATATCTATTATTCAAAAAGTGATTACATTTTATTTCTTCAGGCAGAGTCTGTAATCAGGTCAGGTAGCCTCTGGATTCATCCTTCTTTTGAAAGCTGAGATATCCGGTAAAATCCCATACAGTCAATCTCTATACGAGAAATACTTTGTTCTCACGAATTTTAGATCAGAAGCGGTTGAGTTTTGAGCTAGTGGAATTCGAATTTGCAGCAGTGTTTTCTTGGTGTCAAAGTTGAAATGTCTTTCAATGGATTTCGATTGGAGTATGCCCTTAAAGGCAGCTTGAATTATATTGCATGGAAAGACAGGATGGAGGTGGTGTTAGATGAAAATGGGTTGAAGGAGTTCATAGATGCTGAGATCCCAAAGCCTACTGATGTTGCTCACGTTGAGGCTTGGTAAAAGAAGACAACAAAGTGTCGAAGGAGTCTATTGAAGGGCGTGAAGGATCACATTTTATCCAGCCTTCATGGAAAGGCTTCTCCATACTTCATGTGGAAAGCGTTGACAGATTTATTCCGAAGCAAGAGCGACCAGAGGAAGTTGGCACTCAAGGATAAACTCAGAAATATTAAGTGTGAGAATGGAGACAGTATGCCCAAGTATCTCACGAAGTTCACCCAATGCCGGGATGAGCTGGGAAGTGTGGGGGTGATTGTCGATGATGAGGACTTGGTGAGCTTGGCTCTCCTTGGTCTTCCAAAGAGTTGGAATTCCTATCAGGACTCTGTCAATGGTCGGGAGAAATTGCCAGGATGGGAGAGACTTTGGTCTGATCTTGTGCAAGAGGAGATCAGGCGGAATACCAAGGATGGATCTTCATCAAAGGCATCTGATGAAGAAAATTGCGCTTTGGCTGCCAAAGCAAAGAAGGGGAAGGAGAAGGTTTCTCTTTCTGAATCCAATTCTTCCAATGATGGGAAGAAGGTTGACAAATCGAAAGTGCAATGCTTTCGTTGTCATGAGGTGGGCCATTATGCTGCAAATTGTCCACGGAGGAAATCCAAAAAGGGATCCGGGGAAGGATCTGAAGGTGAGGCACTTGCTTCATAGTTTGAGTTGGATTTCACACTCTTCGCATGCATGGTTTCATCCATGGTGGGAAGTGTTTGGTTTCTTGACAGTGGAGCTTCTTTCCACATGACCGGTGACAATCGTTTGTTCAGTACTTTGGAGAAGAAAGATCTCCAGATACTCATAGCGGTGGGTAATGATGAGAAGTATAGTGTCTCAGGTGTAGGCATGGTTATTCTTCAAAGGGAGCATGGAGCTCGCCTTACCCTGACCGATGTCAAGTATATACTAGGACTGAAGAGAATCTTGACGTCGATCGTGATGCTGGAAGACAAAGGCTATGATGTAGTCTTCAGTAAGGGAAAGGTTTTCCTTAAACACATCATCACTAGACAGGTGAAGCAGATTGGTTCACGGATCAAGAACCTGCATGCTCTTGAGGTTCAAGATGCATGCAAAGCCTTGAGCAACGAGGCAACTAATGGAGACTTGGTGGTTGAGAGGGAGCGTATATTACCTCTCAACATGCAGAGCCAGAAGAAGTCTCAGACGATTGTGGAGGAGCCACGATTGGTGCAACAACTTCAGGAGGTTATGGAGCAGCCACAACAAGGGAAGCTGAGAGGAGATTGAGTAGAGACATCTACTCATGCATAGACCTCCAGTAGGGGGAAACTTTGAGCCAGGTGGGCTGAGGGATCGCATGTAGCCATACCTCCAGGTAGGAGGTGGAGTGATGTGGATTGATCATCCCAAGGAGGAGGGGCAGGATCCTTGAGGTACCCAACCTCTTGTATGAGACCTTGCTACGGGAGCCCCGATGTGGAGTAGCAGGAACTGGCTGATCGGGTAGAGACAGATGCGGATGGAGCGGCAAAGAGAGTGATAGTGCAGGGAATCCCAGGACAGCGCATAGCTAGCAGGTTGCAGCAATGCAAGAGGCACAAGTGTTTTGCATAGTGCTAGGTGGCACAGAGAGGTGTGCAATGGTACGAGATGCATGGAGATGTTGCAGTAGCGCAAATGTTAGAAAGGGAGCACTTGTAAGCAGCAGGTAGAGCTTCAGCATTAGAGTATGTTCCTAGCCCAACAGAGTGGTCAGTTGAGGGTGTTTTTGTTCCAAGTATTGTTGGAGCAAGTGAACCGGGCAAATGTGTTGCATGTAGAACATTCCAGAGTTGCAGGATAGAGGTTGCAGATAATCCATATCTTGTTGAGAGGGAGTGTTGAAAATGCAACAAGATGATGGAGCTCAGTGAAAAGAAGTTGCCTTCACTAAGTGGGCCTGCAGGCTATTTTTGGCGCAAAGTCTATTTTTAGACTATGTCTTTTTTTAGACATATGGATCATGGTCTATGAGTTGCAGGATGTTATTTATCGATGATTGGTCATGTTGGTAAAAATAGATGGACTTCTATTTTTAGACATATGGGCAGAGTCTATTTTTAAACTGCTAGTCTAAAAATAGAACAGTCGAATATTATTATCTCTTAATAATATTTGGACTATAAACATTATCTTATCCTCTTGCAGCACTTTAGTTCGAGCTACGGATGTGGCACATGCAACTGCCAGAAGGAAATATGTTTTTCTTATGGGTTAGTTGAGCTATTGCATGATGGACTTTAGTTAGAACTCAAGTGATTGAGTTTGGTGGAGTTGATTGAGGAGTTGATGGAGTTGTGTTCAGTTTGACTTAGTTGAACTAGTTGTATTTAGTCTAACTGCAAAATACACTAGTGATGAGTGATGTGAATTAATTGTTAATTAATTCACTAATTATTAACTCATAAATCGACTAAAGAATACATCAGTTAACTCAGTGCATGGACAGTTTAATGGAGACAGGTGTTAGAGGTGGAGACTACTATCAGTTGTGACTATAGCTGTGCATGACATTTGCACAATCAGTGATTAAGATTTCCAATAAGGATTGCAGTACAAGTCAAGGAAAAATGAACTTGGGTCATTCCTATTCTCACATTGGATTGCGCAGTAGAGGCAGGTAGATAGCGGAGGAGATTTGAACCTATGACTTGATTCATATCTGAGCTAGTTTGTGTGTAGCAGGTGGAGATAGTACTGAGTACTTGTGAGGAGTATTGTACTATGTATTGTTACATGTTCTCTATCATTATAATATACAGATAGTGCGGGGTTTTCAGCTGTGTGCTTTCCCCATTACATACTGTGTTAATGTGCGCATGCGATTGATGTTTCATTGTTTTTAATTCCGCAAAATTGATGATCAACGTAGAGGAGGTTATGTATTATGCATGTATTCCGAAAATAGTGTATAATCAGGATAATCTATGTGAATAAGTGTTATATTATTCAAAATTTCTACACATTATATTTTTAAGGGGTACAAGTCACTTAGGTTTTTGTGCAAACTTAACACATATGATAGATTTTACACTATTAATGAATTAATGATATTCAAAATAATAAGATGTTTGTAATACTAATAAATATAAAAAATTTCATATTCACAAAGCAAGGTATAATGGAAATTTATGATAGGACCTCTATACCTAGGTCTAATAATAAGATTTTCATAAGACCATATCCCCAAACTATAAAAAGCCAAATGTAAACTATTAATAATTATTTCTATGTTGCAATACAAATAATGTTAATTTACAAAATTTAATAATGCATTTAATTACAATTTAAAATTAATCTAATTATAACATTTTAAAATTTAAATTTTTTGTATTTTTATTGTTTTCTACTTTAATTTAGCTATATTTAAACTAAGTAGCACTGACTAGCTGCTATGTAACCCTTGTTGAATAAAAAAAGTTTTAATGTGATTACAAAGATTTGAAGATGATGATTTCATATTTGAGATTCACTTTAGATGCACGGTGTCATAGCAGATGTCATGATAAAATGCTTTGGTGTCATAGCAGACATCATGGTAGATGTGAGCAGAGGTAATAGGTAGATGCCAGGAGAGGTAATAGGTGTTGGTGTATGACAAATATTAAGTAGTATGACTCGTTTATTAGTTTTCCATTTTTATTGGCTCGTTGTCTTTTTAGATGGAAAGGTAATATATCAATAACTTGCTAAATGGTGATGATTAATATTACGGGCTGCAACTTGAGCAGATGCAAGGCGCCCCGCCACAGAAAAAGTTTTTGACTTTGGTGAAAGAAATAGAGCACCGGGCAGCGCTTTGATACCACATGAAAGAAATAGAGCACCGGGCAACGCTCTGATATCACATGAAAGAATTCGCATAGCACACAACGCTACGATACCAACTGAAAGAACTCAGAGTAAACAACCCTTTGATACCAATTGAAAAGATACAGAGCAAACAATGGAAACACAGCTACGACTGTTGAAATAAACTGTAAGAAAAACCAAACATTAATTTACATAAGGTCAAGGCAGCTACAACTGCGTACAATGCAGACTATGCGTCCCGAGACTCTGCATCCATCTTCTATCTCAGATCAACTGAATTTATACATAAATTAAGTCAGTTAGTTGTCCCTTCAATTCAAAAAGGGTTATGGCGGTGATGGCCCTTCGAAGTTGAATAGGTTAAGGCGGTTGCGCCCCTTCAAGTCTGAGTAGGTCATGGTGGTGACGGTGAGGCGATGTACAGTGTGGCAGTGACGGTGAGGCGGTGTACAATGTGGCAGTGGTGGTGCATTAGTGAAATGACAGATGTAATTATTTTCAACACTCCCCCTTACTTACGACTGGCAACTTAACCATGACTTAACAAAACTTAAACATGCTTGCTGGTCTAAGTCTCAGCTAGGCTTACAATGATTCAAAACTTTGACATCAACTCTTGTGCTGGATTTCTTTTTCCTTTTCTTCCAAATCCTATATCCTCTGAATTGCTTCATCTTTGTCTTTTTGGCGTAGGTTCCAAATTTCAGTTTCTTCATTTGTTGTTGGAGCTCTACCATCGTTATATCTTTATTTATCATAAAAGCATATAAAATCATTTCAAGCTGACCATGAATGTCTTCTACGTCTTCAAAAATTTGTTCGTATGTGGATTGTTGCCACATGTCATCTTCTATAGTTTCCTCTACATCATCAATATTCTGATTATCAATTTGCTGCAACATAAGTTCATAATAGAACTTTATTTCTTCAAGGTTCCAATACAAGAAAATTTCATTTTCATTTTCAATATCATCTATATTGTCTTCAATATTCATAATTGCAATTTCTACGTAGTCATCATCAATATATGTTTTTTCAACCCATGATTCAAGGAACTTTAATTCTTCTTCATAATTATTCTGTGTACCTGCACACTAGAAATCAACGTTGGGATTAACAATATTTGCAGAACCACATTGGTTATGTTCCTTCTTTGGCTTTTCCTTTGTGTTTGTTTTCTCTTTGTGGGCTTCTTTCTTTGTCTCTGACTCTATTTCTTCCTCTATCTCAGTCTCTCTATGTCTCTTCCACTTGGCTTTTAGACGCAAGTGGTATTCTCTTGCCAAATAATAATGTATCAATAAGATGTTTATGTGGCGTCATCTGCAACCACTCGTCACAAGTTAATTGTTTTTCATCAAATTTAACATCAACAATTTCAATTGATAGATCCACTAAACTAGATGCTTCTCCATTGACAACATTATCTATGCCAAAATAAACGTTTGCTGATAACACACCATCAACATTGTGATCCACTTTCAAGTGAGATTCACCAAACTCTTCATCTCTCTGTAGATTCGCTGCTACAAATCCATCTTCATTCTTATCTTCAAACACTGCTACAAGAGATCCACTAAACTAGATGCTTCTCCATTGACAACATTATCCATGCCAATATTAACGTCTGCTGATAACACACCATCAACATTGTGATCCACTTTTAAGTGAGATTCACCAAACTCTTCATCTCTGTAGATTCGCTGCTACAAATCCATCTTCATTCTTATCTTCAAGCATTGCTACAAGAGATCCACTAAAATAGATGCTTCTCCATTGACAACATTATCTATGCCAAAATCAACGTCTGCTGATAACACACCATCAACATTGTGATCCACTTTCAAGTGAGATTCACAAAACTCTTCATCTCTCCGTAGATTCGCTGCTAAAATCCATCTTCATTCTTATCTTCAAGCACTGCTACAAGAGGTTGAACAACCCTATTGTCTTCAACTTTATTACTCCCCCTTGCACCAAATTCTGCTTCGAGGATCTTCCATGTTTCATTGGAAGTTTTAGCTTCTGCTACCTTGAAGAAAAACTTCTCATCCAATCCTTGTTTTATAAAATTTAATGCTAAATCATCACATACTTCATCGTATGGCTTGTTAGACAAATGTTCAATTAAGTCTTTAGCTCGAAGAAAAGTTAGCATTCTAATAACCCATAAATCAAAATATTTACCACTAAACAGAGGTGGTGGTAGTATATCAAAGCGACACCAATCACCTTCGGTTTATTCTTTGTCTTCGGCTAGACTTCTTAGTTCCTTGGCTTCAACCTGAACTTCTCTAAACATGGCAATGATCTTTTCCTTTTGTTTTTGATTCATTTTTTTCATCTGCTTTAGTCGAGCTTTGCGACCCATGACTAATATATTTCCTGTGTCTAATAGCCGCTTTCTTATAAGTGCTTTCATGATTGAATAAGGATATGTTCCATATCGCCCCCGAAAAAAATATAATGTTTAATATGCACCCGGTAAGACACAATCTTTATCCAAAAGAATATCCTGCTTGACAAAACACCCAAATACTTTTGTAAACTGACGAACTTTGCAAACTTAACAAAACATCCAAATATTTTTGTAAACTGACGAACCTTGCAAAGTATTAAACTATGGCTCAATAAAACTCCCTTTTTTATATAAAATCTCCCTACAATCATGCCTTTCAAAAAAAGTTTATAAGCCTTCCTAACATACACCTCCTTTTTGGTTTTAATATAAAAGCAAACCCTTTAAAAACAACTTTTTTTAATCTTTTTAAAAAACCAATAAACTTGCTCGAAGAAATCTCTTTATAAAACTCTTTAATAAAACGAGAGACTTTTCCAAAAAAACAAATGTCACCGATTATTACTCACATCAAAACTCTAGCGCAATAAACCTCCATTTTTTATATAAAATCTCCATACAATCATACCCTTCAAAAGGGTTTATAAACCTTCCTACCATACACCTCCTTTTTGGTTTTAATATAAAAGCAAACCCTTTAAAAACAACTTAACAATCTTTTTAAAAAACCCAAAAAAAAAAAAAATTAAAAATTAAAAAAAATATAATATAAAATAAAATTAAAAAAAATAAATAATAAAAAATAATAAAAAATAAAAAATAAAAATAAAAATAAAAATAAATAAATAAAAACAAAAATTAATAATAATATTAAAAAAAAAATTAATAATAATAATAAATAAAAATTAAAAAAAAATTAATACCTGAGACTAATATTATTAATATTAATTGGAACTTAACATTATAATATTAGCTTGGAGTTAATCTTATAATATTACTAAAGGTTACTATTAATAACAACAATTTAATAATTTGATATAAAAATAAAAATAAAAATTAATAATAATAATAAATAAATAAATAAAAATTAATAATAATAATAATAATAGAATATAAAAATAAAATATAAATTACCCTAATCTATTATTGATAATAATATTCAAAAATGTTAATTTAAAATTAATATAGTAATATTAGCTTGAGGTTAATATAATACAATAATATTACTGTAAATAAATAAATAATTAATTAATTAAATAATAATAACTCAGATAATAAATATATATTTATATATATATTTATATCTATATATTATAACAGTTAAAGGACTTTTTAACCGTTGCCTGTTATAGCCGTTTACATAGCAGTTGAAGGACCTACATACTCTATTTAACGGATCGCTCAGACTTATTTCTCAACTTGTCCTGACGATGAACCACACTAATTGGTTCGAAACATGTCAAATGATTCTCTATGTAATTTTGCTGAAATCTTTAACAATCAACCAATAAACTTGCTAAAAAAAATCTCTTTAATAAAATGAGGCACTTTAAATAAAAAAAAAGATGTCCCGAATTATTACTTACATCGAAACAAAACCACCTATTGATTTTTCCTTTTGAGTATCGCACTTTTTAAAAGAAATACCTTATAAAACTCTTTAATAAAATGAGGCACTTTAAATAAAAAAGGATGTCCCCAGTTATTACTTACATCAAAACAAAACCACCTATTGATTTTTCCTTTTGAGTATCGCACTTTTTAAAAGAAATACCTTGCCCACATGACGTTCAACTTTTGTTCTTTGTAAAATGGATCAGACGACTCTGTGGTTAGCTCTTCTGACTCACATTGGCAACGGTTGTTTGCAAACGTTCAACGAACTCTCCTTACACTGTTTGTTGACCAAACGAGCTTTGCTATTGCGGCTGAGCAGGCTGGTTCTCATTAACGTACGCACGCAGCAGTCGAAACAAATTTTGACTCTTATTAGTCACACACTTTAACAACTTTAAATAATATTGGGCCCATAATACTTGGGACAACCTCAGCCCCAAGTGCCCTAACAAACTTGCAGCTCTCCTGGCATATGGGAGTGGGGAACTATCGCAAAGAGCCTTAAGCAAGTGGCTTTTTTTCTTTAAAAAAAAAAACAAAACAAAACAAAACAGCGAGCTAAACGCCTCTTTACTTGCCAACATGCATCTCCAGGCTTCTAATCAACTCACACGAGACAATTCAGTTATCCAATCAGCGATTTTAGAAACTCCGCCACCAATTCAAAACATGACCGCAAAGCTTCAGGGCATACGCACGCTTTCCCAGAATACACTCAGTTCAGCGTGGTGGACTTTCTATCAGTACAGTACCTACAACTGTCTCTGCAAATCAATTACATCTGGCACAGGCCCCACAACAGAGTGTAATTGACCCAGCAGTGTAGGAGTCACTAAGAAAGCTTTTTACACAGCCAAGCTCATCTCAAGCTTTTAGCTCTGTCTGTGACCACCCGCACTGTTCAAAAACTTTCTGTCAGTTCTCTTCTGACCCTCCTCCGCATGGAGAATCTTCCAACAATCATCGTGTAAATATGATTAAGTTTGAGCCACCTTCTGATGATTCTTCTGAGCAAAGTTACAGGCATGTAACATTCTTCAATGTTCAGGGAGAATTATTAGTAAATACTGTTGCTCCTACTTCTTCCCGAGGTGGAGAATTATTAGAAAATACTGTTGCTCCTACTTCTTCCCGAGGTCTGGGTTTTGTACAGCATTTTTGTGCCATCTTTTGATGATTCCTCTGAGCAAAGTTACAAGCATGTAACATTCTTCAATGTTCAGGAAGAATTATTGGTAAATACTGTTGCTCCTACTTCTTCCCGAGGTCTGAGTTTTGTACAGCATTCTATCATCCCAGCTTACAGAAGAAGTCCTATAGATAAAATTCCCAACTCAATTGAAATTCCCTCTGATGAAGAAATCATTGCCTTTTTGAACAAAGTATTATACCCTTCGAGTATATTCATATCATAACATGTTACAAAGATCACGCTACCAGGTTCCACAACATCTACGTGTAGCAATTTTTGAATTTGCTCTCACTGACTCTCAGAACTCAACGGCTACCGCAGCCAGCCCTCACGACTGTGGGCTATGATACCACATGAAAGAAACAGAGTGCAGCTCTCCGATACCACATGAAAGAATGGACACAGCACACAACGCTCTGATACCAACTGAAAGAACTCAGAGTAAACAGCTACAGTAAATAAAATGTAAAAAAAACCAAACATTAATTTACATAAGATCAAGGCAGCTACAGTTGCGTACAATGCAGACCATGCGTCTCCGAAACTCTGCATCTGTCTTCTATCTCGGATCAACTGAATTTATACACAAATTCAGTCGGTTAGTTGTCCCTTCCATTCAAAAAGGTTTATAGGGGTGATGGCCCTTCGAAGTTGAATAGGTTAAGGCGGTTGGAACTTGGGCCCCTTCAAGTCTGACTAGGTCATGGCGGTAAGGGTGAGGCGGTGTACGGTGTGGCGGTGGCCGTGCATTCGTAGATGCACGGCGCCA
Source organism: Pinus tabuliformis (assembly GCA_031772625.1). Lineage (NCBI taxonomy): Eukaryota > Viridiplantae > Streptophyta > Pinopsida > Pinales > Pinaceae > Pinus > Pinus tabuliformis. Next base: position 339,369,072 of record CM062808.1, on the reverse strand, counting down.
CAGCTGAAGTCATTAGATATTGGCTGTCGACGACGGCTGGAGTGTTTTCCATCTACATGTATTTCGCAGGACTGTGTCATAGCAGACGTCGTGATAAGATGCTTTGGTGTCATAGCAGACTTCACGGTAGATGTGAGCAGAGCCAATAGGTAGATGCCAGCAGAGGTGACAGGTGTTGGTGGATGACAAATATTAAGCAGTATGACTGGTTTATTGTTTTTCATTTTGATTGCCCCGTTGTCTTTTTAGATGGAAAAGCAATGTATCACTAACTTACTGCTTTATTGTTTTTCATTTTGATTTGCCTCATTGTCTTTTTAGATGGAAAAGCAATATATCAATAACTTACTACATGGCGGTGATTAATATTACGGGCCGCAACTTGGAGCAGATGCATGGCGCCCTGCCACAGAAAAAGTTTTGGACTTTGGCCATATGAATAAATAAAACCTATGGCGTCACGGCAAAGGTACTTAGGTTTTGACCGAATGAGTCAAGGTTGAATCTTTCGTAGATGCACGGCGCCACCGCAGAAGTCATTAGATATTGGCTGTCGACGACGGCTGGAGTGTTTTCCATCTACAGCAATGTATTTCGCTTGCAACAACGTCAGCAAATATGCAGAGCTGCATGCACTTCATTAATCGCTATAAATACTCACCGACTAATCAGAGGAGTCAGTGAATTACCCACTATCTGGTTCGCTGATCAGAGTGAGACAAAAGGGAAGGAGCAGAGGTTGAAAGAAGATATGACTAAAATGCAGAAAGCGTGGTTCTACAAAGAATACGGATCCATAGACGTTTTGGAGTTCGGTGAATTCCCTGTGCCAAAGCCGGGGCCAGGCCAGATTTTAGTTAAAGTCCGAGCTGCCGCGCTGAATCCCGCAGACTTCAAGAAACGGGAGGGCTTACTCAAAACCAACGATTCCGACTTTCCGGTATTCACTTGTTTTGCTTTTGCTTTAACATAAGCTACTTCATCAATCATATATCTATCGGTTGTTTATTCCTTTGTGTAATTTGCCATGCTTCGTTTGTGCTACGCAGGCTGTGCCGGGTTGTGATGCAGCCGGAGTGGTAGTGGAAGTTGGCGATGGCGTTTCCAAGTTCAAGAATGGTGACGAGGTCTACACCAACGTTCAGGACTTCACAGCGGGCAGGCCAAAGCAACTGGGGACACTCGCCCAGTACACCCTAGTGGAGGAACACCTGGTGGCGGCTAAGCCCACTAATTTATCGTTCGAGGAAGCAGCGAGTTTGCCGCTTGCGATACAGACTGCTCAGCAGGCGTTCGATATAGCGAAATTTGAGAAGGGGCAAAGCGTGTTCATAGTGGGAGGAGCGGGCGGAGTGGGCAGCCTCGCTATTCAGCTGGCAAAGCATGTGTATGGGGCTTCAAGGATTGTTTCCACGGCTAGCACTGGGAAGCTTGACTTCGTTAAAAGCCTGGGGGCAGATGTGGTCATCGATTATACAAAGCAGAGTTACGATCAAATCTCCGAGAAATTCGATTTCGTATACGACACCATAGGTCAGCCACTCATTTCTTTTGCTTCGCATGGCTTTAGTGCAAACATGATGTAATCTAGTAATGGAAATGTTTTATTTAATGTGCAGGGGAGTCGGCCAAGTCTCATGTGGTGGCCAAAGAAGAAGCCAAAGTTGTGGACATAGGTTCGTTTCATCCTCATCCCGGGGCTGAATTCTTCATGTTAAAACCCAGAGCCCATAACCTGGAGAAGCTGCAGCCGTACATAGAAAGTGGGAAATTGAAAGCAGTGATCGATCCAAAGAGCCCGTATTCATTCTCTGATGTTATAGAGGCCTTTAAACATCTAGAAAGCGGGCGAGCCAGAGGAAAGATTGTCATTTCGCCCATCGAATAAGAGAAGGGTGGATGCAGGATCAAACATTATGCCTGTCTCGTTGTAGGCTTTTTACGGAATGCTAATGAGCATTTGTGGGCATTTTGAATCAGTTTTAGATATATGGATTTATTTCAGTTTGGAGCCATTTTAACTTGGGATTTTCAGAAATAAGAGGTCTTAAATCTTATGGAGTTTTAAGAAGCAAGACATGTTGAGTTTTACGAGTTTTCACTGTGATAAGTGCATATAAGGTGGTGGGCAGTAGTTACATATTGCTTGCCGAGTTAGCATTTCAACGTTAGAGCCACCAAACATGTCAACGACAAATAAACCTTTGCATATGCCAATCATAACTGAGTGCGTTATATACCTTTGCCTATTCACGTGTCAAACATATAACTTCCATATTTTCTAGATATGTGAATTTTTAAAAATTACATGTAGATCAATGTATTTGCATTCATTCTTGTTTTTCGAGTCATTGCCGTATCATAACTATAAACAGAATACCAAACTTCCATTACGAATTAGTGATATATAAATAAAATACCAGAAGCAAAACTTACATGATTTAAAAGGCAAGTGACATTTTTGTTTTTTTACCTAGAGACCCACTTACAAGAAGCAAATATACATGATTTAGTTATTATTATATTTCCATGGTAATGGAGAGATTTTACAAAAATTTACAAAACTAAGAAGGATATGTCTGTCAGTAACAAGTTTAAAAAAATTACAACTGCTCAAAAATTGATTAATAAATTACAGTGGTTTATAAAATATGATAATATGTTATTCTTGAATATGAATATAATAGATATTTTTTTAGAGGAAGAATTAATTTGAATTTTTTTAGTTAGAAAATAAATCAAATTTAAATTGGCTATTTAAAATAGAAAAATATTCTAAGATTAAGTGAAGTAAAAGTAGGTGGAGTTAGAAATTAGTTAGAATTGATTTATAATTCTTATATGCAAAATATTAACCTAATCAGTTAAATTCCAAAATATGATTAAATGTCAATTAAGAAGGAGAAGAAAGAAAAAAGTGGTGGCTAATTACAAAGAGGCATGGAGGAATTGTAGTCATTCTAGAGAGTTCTAGGGATATGATAAATTAAATTAATAATGTGGAATTCCATATTATCATCCAATAAATCTACATTCAATGCCACATATCATCTTATGTGGCACCTCTACTCAAAAAATTCATGCTAAAAATACAAAACCCTAAAAATAGAAAATGTCATAGGGATTGTCTAGTAATGAATGAAAAAATGATCATATGTGCACCTAATAATGCATGGAAGAGGGTCCTTATAAAACTTTGATGAACAACAGAATTCGATGTACCCCAACATCAACAAAATTTAGAAAATATGTGTCCTCATGCATGAGTTCATTCTTTATGGAAAATTTCCTAGTTAAAGAAGAGGAAAATGATGAAGAAAATCATCCAACAAATGAGAAGGCTAATCATAATTGTTAAGGAGTGCAGAATAAAGTGGTTTCATGAAATTGACACATCAAAAAATTAGTCCCTTTTTCTCTTCCCAAAATTTCAATTTTTGTATTATGGATAAACAATGTGAATCATTGTTAAAAAGTGCAAAAAGAAATAAATAATAATAACATTAAAATGGATGGAAAGGTTCTGCCATCTCTGTGAGAATACGAACATCGAGGATAAAAATCACTTCCTCTTAGAGTGCCCTGCGTACAACCACATTAAATCTCAGTTTCAAAATTTTTGTTGCAATATTGACCTTCCTAGCCTTTTACGTTGTCAAAATTACAGTGAGCTCAGGAGGCTTCTCTCCAAGATTTTTGAGGATAGGAATAAAATCTTAAATCAAACTAAATAATTCGTTTCTTTAAGTCCGATAGACCAAAGTTTGGTCTTAGTGGATGTTAACCATTATCATCATTATCATCAATAATATATATATATATATATATATATATAATTAAGAAATTAAATGAAGATTAAGAATCTGAGTTTAACACTTTAATAATTATTTCCCTAATAACCAATTTCAATTTTAAGTAAACTTGAAATTATATTTTAAGTAAACTTGAAATTATATTTTTAGAAAATTATTTAAATTCCATTTATTATATAAAAATATTATTTTATATTATAAAATTATATTTGTATATATTTTAAGAAAATGATTTAAATTCCATTTATTATATAAAAATATTATTCTATATATATATATATATATATATATATATATATAAAAGTTTGATAGTTATTTTTGTCCATTTTCTTTTTATATTTTAAAATATTTGATAATCAAAGTGTAAAATATTTTTGGAGGTTGATTGACAATAATAAAAAGATTAACTAAGAATTCATTTTATTTAAACTGTAATTTAAATACTAATTTTATTAATATAAATGTTAATAATAAAGTAGGACAAAATTACTATATTGCATTTTGTTAAAATGTCTATTAAAATATCATACATTTACATTTTTGTTACCTATTTATGTTTTTAGTAAAATTATTATAAAATAATCATAATAACTGTGTGATTTTCAGATCATTCTAGATCAGACATTTAATTAGTGCACAAATATTAGGAAATGAAAATAATTATATTTTGTATTATTTTAAATTGCCTTTCTATTATTTTTCTAATAGAGTAACAAGCATCATAAATATAATAGAGCTTAGCTATTAAAATATAAGATAAGAGAATCAAGTTAAAAATACCAACAATATAAAAAATTTAACATATCATGAAGCCTTTTCCAATAAACTAATCTTTCAATTTTACCATATTAATATGAATATGATTTCAAACATTCACCCTATTAAATTATGTTTTGGTACTACCTAGACTATTTCTCAAACATTATTCAATAACAAATTCATTATAGAATTGATCTATTTTTACTCAAATGTAAATCTTAAAAATAAATTTTAGAAAAGAATAAAAGCATTAGTAATAAGAAGTTTAATTTTATAAATCCTAATAATTTATATCTAAAGTTTTTTAATGTTATAAATTAAAAGAAAAAATATATAATTCTTGTGAATTGCATATTAAAATTAAAAATAATTCGAAAATATTTTGGAATGAACAATTGTCTGAAAATTATTAAAAAATAAATAAATTTAAAATTAACCATCATTTCCTTTAACATAGACTACAATTAACAATATGGCATAGATTTCCATATTTTATTGCATAATTACTCTTCAATTTTGAAAACCACAAATAGCTCTGTTAAGTTGTCTTGTTTTTCCATATTTAAAATGCTATATATAAAATTGAGATTTTGAGTAATATTTAATATGATTGGTTTTTTCTAAATAATTTATTCTTATATAACAATAAAGACGGCGAAGTTCTAAGTTATAATAATAAATTTTGAAGTTAATAATCTAACCTAATACAAAGAGGCTTGATTTTCTTTGAATAACAATAATAAATCATTCTAAATTAGGGGACAGTAGCCAAAAAAAAGATTATTCTCACCGCTAGTTTGACAACTGAGTTACAATAAAAATTTTCTAACCCCTATAAATTAAAAAAAAATTCAACTTTTTTATTATATAATAAAAAAGTTCGAAAATAGGTGCCGTTTGCTGCAAGTTTTACAGTTTTAAATGAATTTCCAGCAATTGTAATGCCCCTGCTGCACAGTTACGTCCTTAGTCGCTTGGGAATTATATTTAGAATTAATTTTTGTCCATGGAAATAACGTGGAATTTTCATGTTTTTCAAAATTAAGAGTAAAATAGTGGATCAACAACACGTTATACGCCTGTGCAAGCTCTTTTAAAAAGGGAAGCGATAAATAATAGCCACTTACAGTCAATCATTTTTAATTCAAAATGCTTGGTCGTATAAATATTAAATAATTACTTACCATTTTTACAAATAAATATTTGAAAATTAAAATGATAGCAAAAAAATTGTGAAAAAAACCTACATCTTATTAAACAATGAAATCCTAATTATTTGAAAAAAAAACTCTGAAGTTCATCTATCTCTTATTAATTTTTTTAAAAATAGATTAAAGGAAAATATTTTTTATTATTTTTATGAATAATTACAAATAAACTCATTATCCCAGGGAAACAATAATGTTCTATTAGATTTACATCTTATGTATGTGGCCTTTTTTTCCGGGAGTGTCAACTACCAACAATTATTAGGATGATGTTGACGTGCTAATTGTAACACCTCTCCAAGCCAGAGTTACAAAAAATTAAATATAACATTTACATAAGTTGCAAAATGAGTTTAATTGCACTCCTCAACAGTTTAAAGGTGGTAACAGTAATTAATAGTTCAATCGGATTCACTATTGTATGCATGTATTTACTAAATACCATATATAATTTCAAATGTAGTTTGGTACCTCATTTAATTATTTATGAAGTTGTAAATGTTTGAAGTCGTGTTTTGAACTTGTCCGATCATAAAATTAATACATCAATATATCTTAAGTTAGCGTTATGACACATAGTTGAGCTGGTTTCTTGTAAGGTGGAATTTCTAGAATTAAAATTGTGGAGCGATGGGTGTGTGAAAACATATTTTTTATTTTATGAAAACAGAGAGATGTAAGCCTCTCTAAAACTTCTAGATTCACTATGGTGAATGGAGCTCAATACTCTATTGTTAGTTTGTAAATGTTTTTTCTTTTATGAATATATATATTCCAAATTATTTTTTTAGGTACTCATTGTCGAATTTCAATTTTATTATATATCACTGCATTTTCAAAGAAGACATGTTATAAATTGTGAAGATGTAATAAGACAGGTTATAAATTGTGAAGATGTAATAAGATGTAATATACTATAGTTTATCATTTATAAATGACATTTTCAAAGGAGACATGTTATAAACTGTGAAGATGTAATATACCATAGCTTATTATTTTTATAAATGGCCGTAAGATGTATATCTCAAAAGCAAAGTTTGATGCGTGAGTGTACACATGCAACATTAAATATTACTCTTTGTGAATTAATGCTAACAATCAAACTACGATGCCACATGCTACAGTCCAATCCAAATCCTATAGCTTCCATATAAACTCAACCTGAGTAGAGACTCCCAATGAAATAAGTGATAATATAATACTTTTCTACTAGTTAGGCATGCATCTGCCAAGGCCCCTATTAGTATCAAGTTGATTACCTATTAATTCAGTCAAACGTGCCAAGGCCCCTATTAGTATCAAGTTGATTACCTATTAATTCAGTCAAACGTGCCAACTTTTTTTAATTTGGCAAAGTGCAACTTTAAAAAAATATTTTTTAAATTTTGTGAATTATTTTATTCTTATTTATCTATCATCTAATATTTTCTAATTTTTGTGAGTTATTTTATTCTTATTTATCTATCATCTGATTGGTGATTCATTTTAACATATTATTGCCAAATTCCTTGGAAAACCAGCAGAAGAGGAGTGTTGAACATAACATCAATAATATGTATGTTGTATTTCATTCAAGGTGGCTTCCTAAGCAAGCATGGCTCCATTTATGGTTCAATTTACCGACGCTCAACCTAGGAAAGTACAAAGACTTGCAGATTGTAATCCGCATATTTAATGTGTCACATTTTTTTAAGTTTTGGTAAATGATATACGAAATTCACAAATATGTTTGATAATCTAGTTTCAACAATTAAATAATTCAACTTTTACAAAATAATTTTTAATATAATTCTAATATTATATTTTTCATTTTATTATAAAATAAATTTTTAATAATCATAAAGCTATAATAATTTAATAATGATATTTTCATAAAGAAAAAGCATAACAATAATAATTCATGTAATTATTTAACTTTTATATAACTATAATAACTTATTTTACTAATATATTTTTAATATAATATAATATTATTTATTTTATTCTGTTAAATCTATATTAATATAAAATTTGTAAATTTAAAGTTTTATTAGGTTTTATTTTGCACAAAAATAAATATTTTTTCAAAATCCCAACATAATCAATTCTACTTCTATTGATGAGATTTATGTAGGGTATACCAATGGGGTGATAACTATAGTATAATATCGTTAACATGTTCAATCATATTTAACCATGGTTATTCATGGTTGACATGGGAAACACAATCAACTATAGTCAACATGGTCAACCATATATATCTATAATTACATGTTGGAAACCATGGTCAAACAAGACCCATAATGATCAAACTATACAATGGTCAACTATGGTCAATCCACCTCAATAATGATCAATCAAACTCAATAATGTTCAACCATTACCAACTATACTCAATATTATCAAACATGTTCATCTATAGTTAAACATTAACAACTATACTCAACCACATTAGCGCATAGTCACCCATGGCCAATCAGGTTCATCCATAATTAACCATGGTCAAATAAACTTAATCATGGCCAATAATGGGCAACAGCACAACCATATTCGTCCATCCTTAAACCACCTCACCAATGGTTAACCATGGACACAATGCTCCTCCATGGTTATCATGGACAACCATATTCACATATAGTTAAATATTACAACCATGAATAACTCGGGGACTTTTAAATAGTAAATGACTAATTTACATCTAATTTTTATAAATACTTGATTTTTTTTAGACAACTTCTGAAAACCATTATAAAGGGTATACATATTCTAAGTTTATCAATATGTCACATACTCATATTAAAACTGAATCTTGGTTTTTACTTTATTCAAGTATGTTCAAAACCATTATAAAGGGTATACATATTATAAGTTTATCAATATGTCACATACTCACACTAAAACTGAATCTTGGTTTTTACTTTATTCAGATATGTTTAAACTAAGCGACAGGGAGTAGCTACCATGTAGCGCTTGTTTGAGGTTTGTGGTATTCGGGGTTTAGTAAGTGTAGCACTTTATAATATAGAATACTATCCTTCATGTGCATTGGCACCAAGTTTTATTCAAGGTATTATGAACCCTCTCGAACTCTGCCCTACGTTCGGCACCTAGATCTACTTCCATCATTTATCTCCTCGATGATTGATGACTTTGATTAGAATGGATGTGGTTAGGATATTGCCCATCCCCGAACCCTCAACCTGGTGCTCATTTGCTGTCGCCCTGGATGGTGAGGTTTCTCTGTGCATGGTGGTTCGTTCTGTCTGCCCAACACCTACAACTACACAACTCTGGTGTCACAGTTTCAAACATGCGACAAGTAAGGTTTGTGCTTGGTTTCTGTTAATGAGGGATTGTTTTCTTTAATCCTGGTTTACACTTGACTCGTCCTAACTGCAACAGGTTCAAAGTTCTGCTACGAGCTGTAATGAGTTCGCCCTTTATTTCTAGAGGTGACCAGAAGATGCTTATGAATATATATTCAGCTTTTCCCTTAAGTCGTGAAAGGGCTAAAGGGAATTAATTGCTATAGGTCGCTGTTGGGCTGAGGATTGCTTCTTTTTACCAAGGTAAGCTAAATTTCAATGAATTTACAGGGTTTTCCATGAGTTCTCTAAATACTGGGTGGTTTTCATGAGTTTAAGCCTAATTGGTTTCGGTCATTGCAAGCATTTCTTTTGATTTGTTGTTATTTGGCTTCCATATGAACTCTCATGTTGAGAAGAGGAAGTTAACCGAAATCTTATCTTACAGGTACTTCTTGACACCTGCGAGGGTTGAAATTGGCTTTAGGGTTTTCATGCTATGTTCCTCCATATTCGCTAGCACCAGCTTGACATTTAAATGGACATATTCTAAGTTAGTTGTTTAAGTTCATTCATAGTTGTGGCTCTAGTGACATTATTAAGCAGGGGTTTTTTAAAAGATTATGTACATCTATGTTGGGGATTTTTCTAAGAAAATCCCAAAAACAAACAAAAACTAAACACAGAGGCAATGCTCTGTTTCCTTCACTCCAGAATCTTTTGTGCACAGGGAAACTTTAAAAAAAAAAATGACTGAAGAACAGAGTATTACACCACCATAAAATGATTTCTATTCATTAAAATACAATGACTGATACATATTCATCCTCTTTTACTGAGAGGGATTCACCAAAAATTACATTCAGCCATCAAAAACTAGACTCTGTCTCCACCTGAGAATTTACTGTGCTGGGTAAAATTCTCATTTACATTCACTACTGTGAAAACATTTTACTTACTGGTGTAAAAACCTTCTTTTACATACTATTGTAAAAACAAAATTTACACATGCTTACAAAACAAATGCGCTCCTCTGCTTTTCTTTTATGCACTGCTGTGCAAAATTAATTCCTTGCTTCATGTGCGCTCCCATGTTTTTATGAGCTGCGTGCAACAACTCTCCCGTGTGCAACCAATACAACAACGAGCATATTTCACTTGGCTCATTATTAAAAAAAAACACTTAATTCAAAACATATGTATCAAAACATACAATAAACATAAATAAATGCTTTACGTGCCGTAAAAAAAACTTTAAAAACTTCTACCTACTTTCTATGATTTGGAAGAGTTTCACTTAATTTCTTTGCAGACAGGAGTGGCGGTCAAACTCAAACTTAATTTTTAATCCACGCAAGTATTAAATGCTGGCTCGAATGCAACTTCGAAACGATGGACGGCGGAGAATGATGGAGCAGATCGACGGTGGACAAGAATATCGGGAGGCCTCTACCTGCTGAACGATAGCACCCGAGAAGTCAGACTTGCTTACGTATACTGAGAGCCATGCGTCTGCACTATATTGTATCGGGCTCAAATATACGGATACTGCCTTCACGCAAAAGCGGTCCGATATCCCTCAAGGTGGTTTGTGGTTTTGCTGCGCGGTTTGGGCGTTGGTACGGCTGCGTTGAAATTACATATTCAACACTCCCCTTTAATTTCAACTGTTGGGCATTCGGTCATACCCAGACACTTCCTCAAAAATTCAAAGCTTTTCTGATCCAATGGCTTTGTCAAGATGTCTGCAACCTGTTCCTGAGTCCTGCAATGTTCTAGGACAATTTCTCCATTGTTCACCAATTCTCTGATGTAGTGAAACCTTGTATCAATGTGTTTCGTTCTCTTATGAAACACTGAATTCTTTGACAATGCAATAGCTGAGCTATTGTCACAAAAAATCATTGTCGCTTTTGCCTGCTCTTGGCCTAAGCTCCTCAACATTCTTCTCATCCAAATTGCTTGACATGCTGCTGCTGTAGCTGCCACATATTCAGCCTCTGCTGTTGACAATGCTATAATGCACTGCTTCTTAGAAGCCCATGAAATGGCTCCTGAACCCATGTGAAAGACATAACCGGAAGTGCTTTTCCGATCATCTACACTTCCAGCCCAATCACTATCAGTGTATCCAATTAAATCTGAATGTTCTGAGACATTATATAAAATTCCAAACCTTTTGGTACCTTTGACATACCTCAAAATTCTTTTTGCTGCCTGCCAATGTGCTTCATTTGGCCTCTCCATAAATCTGGAAATTAAACTAACAGCATACATAATGTCAGGCCTAGTTGCTGTTAAATACATAAGGCTGCGAACAATACTCTTGTACAAACTAGGATCAAAATCCTTGCTGCTGTCCTCTCTGTTGAGTTTTAATCCCATTACTGTGGGAGTGATCACTGCTTTGCATTCTTGCATGTTAAATCTGCCCAACACTTGGTTTACATATCTAGCTTGTGAGATAAAGATTCCTTTTTCATTTTGATCTACTTCTATGCCTAAGAAGTATCTCAAGAAACCCATGTCAGTCATTTCAAATTCCTCTTTCATGACTGATTTAAAATTCTCAATGAGCTGATCATCATTACCTGTGAAAATAACATCATCAACATATAAGACAACAATTAAAATTTTACCATCTTTTTCTTTGATGTAGACGGTGGGTTCTCCCTCACACTTGTCGAATTCATTATCCAATAGATATGAATCTATCCTGCTGTACCATGCTCTTGGCGCTTGCTTCAGCCCATAAAGAGCTTTCTTCAATTTGCACACTTTGTGCTCTTCACCTTTCTTCTCATAGCCTAGAGGCTGTTCAACATAAACCTCTTCCTTTAACACTCCATTTAGGAATGCTGACTTCACGTCCATTTGGTAGACTTTCCATTTGTTTTGTGCTGCTATGGACAACACTGCTCTCACGGTTTCCATTCTTGCAACCGGTGCGAAAGTCTCCTCATAATCTCTCCCATATTGCTGCTTGTACCCTTTGACAACCAGCCTTGCCTTGTGCCTTTCTATCTTGCCTTCAGCATTGCTTTTGGTCTTGTAGACCCATTTGACTCCAATGACTTCTTTACCTTTTGGTAGCTCAACCAAATCCCATGTTTTGTTTCTCTCTATGGCATTCATCTCCTCATCCATAGCTTCTATCCATTTCCTATCTTTAATTGCATCTTCGAAATGAATAGGATCATCAACATGACAATACAAGGCAAGTAAGGAATTCATTCCTTCATCATAAATATCACTTAGATTTCTAAATTTCTTACCTCTTTCATTTGGTGTGCAAGTGCTTGAAGACGCACTTGAATTTCCTCCTTGTGGTGTGCTTGGAGAAGCACTCTCATTTATCCTCAAGGGTGTTCCTTGTTGTCCTTGTGTTGGCGCTGCTGTTTGGGGATGCATTTCAACCACCTCCTCATCATCTTCATCATGAGACAAACAGTTTTTAACATTCACTGTTTTCTCTATGCTTCCATCCCAAGCTTCCTCCTCAATGAATTGAACATCTCTGCTGACAAAAAACTTCTTGGTAGATGGAATATACAACCTGTAGGCTTTGGATTCCCCACTGTATCCAATGAAAATACATTTCTCCCCTTTGCTGTCCAACTTCCTCCTTAGCTGATCTGGTATGTGTGCATAGGCCACACATCCAAAAACTCTCATGTGGGTGACTCCTTGCTTTCTCCCACTCCATGCTTCTTCCGACACTTTGTTCATCACTGCTTTTGTAGGACACCTGTTCAAAATATACACTGCACAATTTACAGCTTCAGCCCAATAATCATTTGGAAAATGCTTTGCCTTCAACATGCTCCTCGCCATATCCATGATGGTCCTATTCTTCCTTTCAGCAACTCCATTTTGCTGCGGAGTGTACCTTGCTGTAAACTGTTTGTGAATTCCATTTTCTCTACAAAATCGTAGGAATTCCTTGGAGATATACTCACCTCCTCTGTCAGTTCTCAAAACTTTTATATGCAGCCCGCTTTGGTTCTCCACAAGTGCTTTGAAATTTTGGAATTTTTCAAACACTTCACTTTTGTTTTTAAGAAAATATACCCAAGTTTTTCTTGTAAAGTCATGAATGAATGTTAGGAAATATTGGTTGCCTGCTAATGATGGAGCTTGCATCGGTCCACATAAATCTGAGTGGATGATCTCTAAGGGTGCCTTTGCCCTTATGCTTTTACCTGATGGAAAACTTTCTCTATGTTGTTTCCCCAAAATGCAACCTTCACATAGGTTGTCCGGTTTCTCTATCAATGGTAATCCTCTTACCATTCCTTTTCTGCTTAACAAGTTAAGACCTCCAAAGTTGAGATGTCCAAATCTCAAGTGCCACAACCAATTTTCATCCTTTGGCACACTTTGGAAAGCCTCTTGGGTGACTGCTGCAATTTCTCCTTTGTCTTTCAAATCTGCCCTGATCCTGAGAGGGAACATCCTGTTCCTTGTCATCTTTACTTCAGAAATGCATCTTTTGCTGGGTGCAATATCCATGACGGTGCATACATCATTTTTAAAGAAAACATTGTACCCCTTATGGACAAGCTGTCCAATACTCAAGAGGTTACATCTCATTCCAGGGACATAGTATACATCTGCTATGGTTTTCCTTTCTCCTTTCTTTGTAAATATTTTTACCTCTCCTTTTCCCATAACAGAAAATTTGCTATCAGTTCCTAGTGTGACTTCTGATTTCACATTTTTATCTAGGGCAGAAAAGAAGGCTATGTTTCCTGTCATATGGTTGCTGCAACCTGAGTCTAAAAACCATATGTCTTCACTGTTTGTTTCTGCCATGTTACAAGCTAACAACACATTATCTTGGCTACTTTTTTCTCTAGTGACATTTGCATTTTGTCTATTACTCATATCATGCTGCTTCTTCCTACATTCACTGGCATAATGCCCATATTTTTTACAATAATAACATTGGACATTGTATTTTTCATACCTTTGTCCTTGAGCATGATGTTGTCCTCTTTGTTGGTTGCTACCTTGGCCTTGGTTCTGATTTGGATTGCTGCCTCTTCCTTGAGCATTTGCTGGAATGTTCCTTCCACCTCTGTTCTGGCTTCTGCCTCTTCCTCTGTTGTTTCCTCTGCCTTGACCTCTTCCTCTTCCAAAGGACATCTGGGTCTTAAAGGCTTGCTCTAGATATGAGTTTTCATTTCTACTCAACCTCTGCTCATGTGTTATCAATGATGCATGAAGCTCATCAACTGAAAAATTTGAGAGATCCTTTGTCTCCTCTATGGTGGTGACAATCGCATCAAACTTTGAGGGTAATACCCTCAATATTTTCTCCACAATCCTCCTTTCTTCAATGGTTTCTCCATGAGTCCTCATCTGTGTGATTAGACCAATTACATGTGTGAAGAATGAGTCAATGTTGTCTGACTCCTTCATGCACAGATTCTCAAAATCATTCCTCAACAACTGCAGTTTTTCTTTCTTCACTCTCTCCATGCCTTGATAGGCTGTCTTGAGGGTTTGCCATGCTTCATTGGATGTCTTAGCTGCTGCTAACCTTGGAAACACACTCTGGTCTACTGCTAGATACAACAACACACGGGCTTTTGAATCCTTCTTCCTATTTCTCTTCAGCAGATCCTTCTCTGCTGGAGTTAATCTATTAAACTCATTTTCATCTGTTGGTTCTTCAAAACCATCTTCAACTATTTCCCATAAATCTTGAGAGGCAAACAGGGCTGTCATGGTTATTGCCCAATAGTCATAGTTTTTCCCATTAAACTGTGGGAGCTGGGTGTTAAACATACCCATACCAGTGCTTGTGTTGGCCATTCCTTGCATCCTTAGTTATGCTTCAATTTCTTGACTGTGTATTTTAAAACAACTGACTGCTTCTTCAGCAACACATAAAAAAAACTTTGAGGAATACCTGAATATTTTGTTGACTGTGTCTTCACTCTGCTGGAGAAGATTTACTGCTGCAACAAAAGACTCTTTTCAGCTTCTTGAACACTTTCAAAGAGCCTAAACCTGCTCTGATACCACTGTTGGGGATTTTTCTGAGAAAATCCCAAAAACAAACAAAAACTAAACACAGAGGCAATGCTCTGTTTCCTTCACTCCAGAATCTTTTGTGCACAGGGAAGCTTTTAAAAAAAAAATGACTGAAGAACAGAGTATTACACCACCATAAACTGATTTCTATTCATTAAAATATAATGACTGATACATATTCATCCTCTTTTATTGAGAGGGATTCACCAAAAATTACATTCAGCCATCAAAAACTAGACTCTGTCTCCACCTCTGAATTTACTGTGCTGGGTAAAATTCTCATTTACATTCTGTGAAAATATTTTACTTACTGGTGTAAAAACCTTCTTTTACATACTACTGTAAAAACAAAATTTACACATGCTTACAAAACAAATGCGCTCCTCTGCTTTTCTTTTATGCACTACTTTTATGCACTGCTGTGCAAAATTAATTCCTTGCTTCATGTGCGCTCCCCTGATTTTATGAGCTGCGTGCAACAACTCTCCCATGTGCAACCAATACAACAACGAGCATATTTCACTTGGCTCATTATTAAAAAAAAACTTAATACAAAACATATGTATCAAAACATACAATAAACATAAATAAATGCTTTACGTGCCGTAAAAAAAACTTTAAAAACTTCTACCTACTTTCTACGATTTGGAAGAGTTTCACTTAGTTTCTTTGCAGACAGGAGTTTCTGGTAAAATCCCAAAAACAAACAATTCAAACACACAGAGGCAATGCTCTGTTTCCTTTGCTCCAGGATCTTTTTGCACAGGGAAGCTTTTTAAAAAAAAATGACTGAAGAATAGAGTATTACACCACCATAAAATGATTTCTATTCATTAAAATATAATCACTGATACATATTCATCCTCTTTTACTGAGAGGGATTCACCAAAAATTACATTCAGCCATCAAAAACTAGACTCTGTCTCCACCTGAGAATTTACTGTGCTGGGTAAAATTCTCATTTACATTCACTGCTGTGAAAACATTTTACTTGCTGGTGTAAAAACCTTCTTTTACATACTACTGTAAAAACAAAATTTACACATGCTTACAAAACAAATGCACTCCTCTGCTTTTCTTTTATGCACTGCTGTGCAAAATTAATTCCTTGCTTCATGTGCGCTCCCCTATTTTTATGAGCTGCGTGCAACAACTCTCCGGAGTGCAACCAATACAACAACGAGCATATTTCACTTGGCTCATTATTAAAAAAAAACTTAATACAAAACATATGTATCAAAACATACAATAAACATAAATAAATGCTTTACGTGCCGTAAAAAAAAACTTTAAAAACTTCTACCTACTTTCTACGATTTGGAAGAGTTTCACTTAATTTCTTTGCAGACACGAGTGGCGGTCAAACTCAAACTTAATTTTTAATCCACGCAAGTATTAAATGCTGGCTCGAATGCAACTTCGAAACGATGGACGGTGGAGAATGATGGAGCAGATCTGACGGTGGACAAGAATATCGGGAGGCCTCTACCTGCTGAACGATAGCACCCGAGAAGTCAGACTTGCTTATGTATGCTGAGAGCCACGCGTCTGCACTATATTGTATCGGGCTCAAATATACGGATACTGCCTTCACGCAAAAGCGGTCCGATATCCCTCAAGGTGGTTTGTGGTTTTGCTGCGGGGTTTGGGCGTTGGTACGGCTGCGTTGAAATTACATATTCAACAATCTATACTTTCAGAAGGGATGGCCAGCAGTCAAACCCTCTTCTGGTTATTGTGTTGTTTCTATTCCAGACCTAGTGCTAGGATTTACATGAAAATAGTACTTATGTTGTGTATTTGTAAATGTCATCTATTTTCTTGTATTTCAGCACTTTTGTAATTTGAGCCGAGGGTTCAAGGTAACTGATTGTTCAGTTATTTGTAGAAAGACTCTTCCCCTAAAACAATAATTTTCCAGAGTCCATAGACATTCAATAAATATTAAAATGAAAGGACTGTGTGCCTGTAGACATCATAGTAAACTATCAGAAAATTTAATCAAAACATGACACGCATCGAGAAGCATGTTTATATTTTTAACTGGTGTAAAGACAGGCATGTTTATATTGTTAACTGGTGTAAAGATGCAACAATTTTTAACGCCATTATTTTTCCTTCTAATATTTCAATGTTGTTTAGCCATCTATGTTGATTTCTGCAATAGTTTATGGATTCTTTGTAACTATGGTTAATTATGAATTCCTTACTTGGACAATCACGTATTTGTTTTACTTGGAAAATTTAATGGATAAGGAAAGATTTTGAATCCGGTTTGATTTGGCCTCTAACTGACCCTGGGACTGTTTCACCGGGTGACTATTTAATTAGCCGTGCTCGGTAACTAACCAAGGCCTCCACGGCCCTGCGACAATTTTTTTTCCTACCGTGTCTGCTTTCTTACCAGAAGTCGGTTGGGGTTATCTTTACTGCGACCCTACTCTCCCTGTTAATATAGTCACCTACAATAGATTAATCTATAATTGAAGCTTGGAAGTCTCCCATCCTTATAATATTGTTTCACAATTTGCTATTCAACAACGAGTTTTTAATTAAGGGTTAAGCAACAACAACTTCCTTCGGTGACTCTTAATAGTCATTTAGTTTATTAAAAACAACTCTTTAGTCATGGGACCACATCCATGCACTTCCCCTGAAGGGCGTTATTTTAATTTCCCTCAGGCATTTTTATTTATTCTTAAATCAACCTGTTTATTACAATTTTCACAATACAATTCACAATTATCATAGTGTCTCGGTCCTGTGATTTACAGTTTAACACAGTCACAATTATGTTCGACTCACACTGTTTATTATAGTTTTATAATACAGTTCCACAACATTAAACTCGAATCAAACCACTTTACTTCTAGTCATTGCTATGAAACTTATCATGTTTCCCCCATAACTATGATAATTCTCCTAACCATTCTTTATACTACTTATCGGATTTACCCAGACCTCTAACTTGCACTGAAATAATTTACTGAACTAGTTATAAAAATTATTAGAGATCCAATTTATAAAAAGAAAGACATAACCTGTGGGAAATATCAACAAAATCACATAGATATACTTATCTGTCTCAAAACCATTTAGGTTGCCACATGAAACCAATGGGAAAGGAAGGATACTCCTCCCAACCGGCGAGCACGGTATTTCACCAGAGCCCCCCTAAGCCAATTTTCCTTCAGAATAGTCTTTCTTGGATAGGGACCACAAAGGTTAGCACATAAATTCCACTGGCCCCCAAGCAGCTTAAGAATTTCTTTTTCAAACTTTCACAAACTCAAAGGACTATGCAAAAATCTCACTAGTCACAACCAGCTCAAGGATTTCCTCATGGTAGTGTCATGCCTTTACCTCAACAACATCCTGTCTAAGGTAATGAGTTCTCTTCCTCCTTGATTGTCTCAGGTATATTTTTCCTCGCATACCATCTTGGTTCTCTTTTCCCAACTGGGATATTTATCCCTAGGGAGAGGAGTAACTGCCCATTAACTAACTGGTAGGGAAATTCTCTTTTAGCATTTCCACCTTCCCGTAATTCCTTGGCTAACCATAACTAATCTTGGTAATTTAATTAAAATAAAATATTTATGTCTAACATTACATCTCTCTTTCTATTAGCCCATACTTTGCCAAGTTATTTTAGTAAAGGTAATTAAATGTTTTTTACTATTCATTGAGGGGAGTTACACCTTTCCCCCTTCGAGAGAAACACCCTCCCCAGTGTTTCCTAGCCTCCAAACAGGCTAAAACAAGCTTCACTCTTGAAATGATCATCCTCTTAGGTAGCCTACTATGGTGAAAATGTTTCCTCTACACTTTAAACTAAGTGATAATTTGTTTTCATAACATTATTTCTCTCCATTTGAGAATACTCATAAATTCATCCAGGAATTCCCATCCGTACCAATCTACATTCACAATCATCAAATGTAGTCATTAGTTATCCATCAATCATTATTTAGGAAGCATATACATAGTCATTTCACACTCTATTACAATTACCATAAGTTGTTTATGTACCCAATAAGGGTCGTCAGCATGCAACCCGACAAGGGTTAGCAACCTGAACTCCATGAGAGTTAACAACAATAGAAATAAATCCTTTTTACTTATTCAATGACGATGCCAATCAACAAGAATCCCATTGTATGGTTTTGTTGTAATTTTTGGATCATGGAAATACCAATTCCATTGGCACTACTCACATAAAAGTAATATTATTTCATAAACTATTTATTGTTCTTGTTTGTTATAATAAATTTCAACTAGTGCACTATTGTACTTGGTAGCATTATTATTTTTCCACTTTGACTTCAAATATTACATCTTCATTTGTCATGCAAAAGTATTTTTAGGATAACTTCCTTTTGCCTACTTTTTTTAAGGAAGCTACATTGCTATCTATTGTACAAATAACTTAGTTAGCCCATATTGAATTGTTTACAAAGTTAGGATTCCATTATATAGAATTCTTGCAATTCTGGCCTTTATCATTCTACATTATTGGTAATTGGTAAAAGCTATATGCAATTTTGTTTTCATGGTCTGTCATAAAAAATTCCCCTTTTTGTGCTCGTAAGCACACTGAATGACTCATACTTACAATATTACTTTATATATATATATATATATATATATATATATATATATATATATATATATTTTGGTTCACAACAATTACTCATTGCATTCAATTACAGGTTATTTTGTTACCTTTGGCCTCTATGATCCGATGAATATAAATTTTATTCCAATATGAGGGTAACTAATTATCATATTATACTATTCTGAAACTAATTCTCTTTCCATCACAAGTTTCTACGATGGCTTATCACAACATATCCTCATTTAGGTGTGTTATTTTTTTAAAATTAGGATGAATTCCCAATTATTGTGACTTTGGAAACCCTCCATGTGGGTATTTTTCATTAATTATTTACTATGGTAACCTATTTTGGTGACCCCCTTGATGAAAAAGATTTCAGGGAGGCACTTTCCTAGCAGTCCTGAAAATTTAGATTTGTTCGTTCTGGCTGGTTGTTACTAGATTGAACTTGTTCATATCCAAATTTCTACTTATATATATATAACCTTTTATTGTTACCTTATGGGCACTGTGTTATGTACTCCACCTTATACTATCAGAACCCATCACTTCGCTTACCAGTGTTTAACTCTTATTTATACAATACTCTGTAATTATGAGCGTTCTGCATTCCCATACAATATTTACAACAATTATCTTTAAATATTCCTAGTTAGCATCCTTGTATGTACCAATACACCATATATTAACTTTATGTAATACAAGTCCTCTGTCCCCATTTTGTTCACATTCTTATTTCCATATGCATTTTATTATGTGCATTACATCTAGTTTCCAATAACTTATTTTTACATACAGGGAACTCATTATTGTGAGTGTTTTATATTGTTGCTATAGTCCATCCTAGATGATCTATAGCATTTTTTTATGGTTATTAATCTTATAAGTTGTGTGTCGGATTTTTTTTATTTTTTTTTGCGAATTAACTAAAGGGAATTACAACATATAATTATCATATAGATGACCTTAAACAATTTAATGTGTTTTCATATGCTATACCCTGCCATTCTCTTATAAAATACTCGTCTGAGACTTCAAAATTGTTTAACTGGATGGGATTTGATTCTTTACGATATTTACCCAAATACTTTCCTATTGTTATAGATCATAACCTCCCTTTTTTTCTGTCCACTTGCTATTTACAGTGGAAGAATATGATTCACAACATGTGCTATCAAATAGATGTCTCATACAATTGTTTGTCCCCCTAGGTACCAACATATCAATTTATAATAATTCCACTGGTATTTTATACATAGATAATTATTTTAATTCATTTCTCATTATCAGTTCTTAATCCGTATTTTCAACCCTCAATACTATATTATTTTAAAGCAACATAAAATACGGATCAAATATTCACACTTAGTTGTACCCATATCTCAAGATAGGGGTGCAAAATTTGTTCCTTTACTATAAGACACAATGTTGTTTGATACTATTTTCCCTTAGTCAATCCACGGTGTTGAACATGGGCTTTGATGCCAACTGTAACACCCCTCCAAGGAAGAGTTATAAAATTTAACTATAACATTTATGTAAAGTGCAAAATGAGTTTAATTGCACTACTCAATAGTTTAAATATGGGAACAATAATTAATAGTTCAATCAGATTCACTATTGTATACATGTATTTACTAAATACCATGTAGCATATATAATGGAAAATGTAGTTTGGTACATGATTTAATTATTTATGCGATTAATTCTTGCAATACACCTTATTTAAGTTGGGGTTTAGTAAGTGAGCACTTTATAATATAGCATACTCTCCTTCGTGTGCATTGGCACCAACTAAGGTTTATTGAAAATTATTACAAACCCTCTTGAACTCCACCCTACGTTCGACACCTGCGAGTGTTGAAATTACCTCTAGGGTGTTCATGCTATGTTCCTCCATATTCGCCAGCAACAACTTGACAGTTAAATGGACACGTTTTAAATTAGTTGTTTAAGTTCATTCATAGTTGCGGCCCTGGTGGCATTATTAAGTAGGGGTTTTTTAAAATATTAGGTATATGTATACCTTCAAAAGGGATGGCCATTGGTCAAACCGTCTTTCGGTTACTGTGTTGTTTCTATTCCAGATCCAATGTTGGGCTTTAGGTGTAAATATGACTTATGTTGGAAATATCATCTATTTGCTTATATTTCAACACTTTCGTAATTTAAGCTGAGGGTTCAAGGGAACCAACTATCTAGTTATTCATAGAAATACTCTTATCTTAAAACAATAATTTTCCAGAGTCCATAGACATTCGGTAAAGATTAAAATAAAAGAACTGCGTGGTTGTAGACAACACAATAAACTATCGGAAAATTTAATCAAAACACAACAGGCATCGAGAGCCATGTTTATATTGCTAACTAGTGTAAAGATGCAGCAATGTTTAATGCTATTATTTTTCCTTGTAATATTTCAAGATTGTTTAGCCATCTATGCTGATTTCTGCAATAGTTTATGGATTATTTGTACAACACTGACACCTCTTAAGTTTGTATGAATACCAGATTGATAAATTAAAGTTGGTAGCCTTGTGAGTTGCAACATTATTGTTTAAATACTAGAGCTCATCAGTTCCTACACACCTTAGGGAGGGCCCACCCATAGGCAATCTTGAACCTTATTCCAATTATCATATCTTATTTCCACATGTTTTTTTAAGTTCTTGTACTTTTTCTTATTGTATAGTGATATTGATATAGTTTCATATTCCTCAAGATGCTTGGCAACATCGCTTATTATTTGTTGTGTGTTGATCTTAGTTTATATGAGTTATTATTAGCTTCAAGCACTTGATTTCAACATTTATTCGTTTATTTTAGGCATTTATATCATTTATGAAGTTTCCTTTAGAAATACAAGTCTTCCTGTATAAATACAAGGTTTCCTGCATAACAGAGTTGAGAGCATTGTTTTTGTTTAATTCTTCAAGATTTCATGGTAATTATTTACATAAAATTGCAGTTAGTAAATTTAGCATGGTTAAGTGAATGAGGGGGATTGAGAAATAAGTTGACAAAGCTATGATATTTCCTACAAGATCTAAATTTATCTTATTTCAGTTCTTTTAGATGGATTTCCTTCTACAACATTAGTATAACATTGTTTTCCTTGTAACATAGAGTAGTTTATTGAATTCCATCACTGTAGATTCAGTTCTTGCAACTTTTCTTTCCAACACTTTTACTTATGCACTCTATTTCCTTTGATTCCTTGTAATTTTATTTATGTAATTCTTGCGCTTAAATTCTTGAATGTTGACCCCCTACTAGGCTAGACCAAACAAGGTGACAGCTAATTAGCATAACCCCTTTATTCAATTGATCAATAAAGTCATATATCTCATATATCAGTTTGCATTCAAAGACATGGAAAAATTTAAATTGCAACTTAATGTGAAATACCTCTTAAGTCTATATGAACCTTCGGTTGAGATATTAAAGTTAAGACCCTCAAAGCTACAACATTGTTGCTACAATAATTTGGGGCATCACCAACCTTGGACTATAATCATTCACCACGATAACATTTAGAGGATGAATTTTTCCTACCCATTATATAAATTTTATACATACATATGCTGCCATCAAGTATCAACACTACATGTGTATGTTTTGAAAGTAATAATTAGTGTTGAAATATTCCATGAATGTGTAAGCAGGTGTTTGAAAGAATTACCCTAAAGAAGAAAAATATGTCAAATAGGAAAGAGATTAAAGAACTACTCACAGTATAAATTAGTCCCATGCATAACAACATTGATACCAACATTGATGTCCCATATGATCACACATTTGGAAAACTATTTAATATGTATAAGAGAGTAATTCTAATAGTAGAGTAACATATTCCCCCTTCTAGTGAAGCCATTAATTACATGGTGTAATTGTATCAATTTCATAAAATTAATGATGTAATATAAATATTCCCATGGCCTTGACATAGTAAATTGATAAATTAAGCAGGCCAACATGAAGGCATGCAGTGTATCTTAAGACAATGGGGAAGTGGATTGGCTCATATTAACCCCACACCTTAGTACTATTATAGGTGAACGCATAAAATTGTGTTATGTTTTTTTGCAAGGGAGGTATGTCACAATCACCTATGTTAGCCCCTGATCATGATAAATTTAAAGCACACCATCAAGGTTTAAGGACCTTGTGACACTTCTTATGCATGGCATGATATTTCCTTGCTATTATGTTTTATTTTGATAGTTGCAAGAGATGTTGTTTTAGTGTCACGTTCCTGGCCTGTCCTCACTAATTTTATTGTTTTTAAAATCTATATCCGTCATGAACTGTGATATCCTTAGGTTGTGCTGCATATTTACCTGAAATTGGAATTTACTTCTGAAGGTGGAATACACATTATTCTTTATGTTGCCTTGGATTTACAAATCCAAAGGTACTCCACCCAAAATATCAAGAAATAATTTCAATCTATATATATATGGACTACCCTATATACCCTTGATTATATAGTTGGATGTGTTCATGTAATTTTCACTATGATAGTTCCTACCTTATGATCATCATACCACCACACTTACAATAGTCACACACTTAGGTTATTATACCTTATTATAATCATACCACCACCCATACAATGTTCAATTGTTGGGTTATTACACTTATATTATTGGGAGATCCTAATGTTGGTTTAGTATAATGTTTGCATGTGCATGAGAGATAAGTACCCAAGACTATAACTGTTGCGCCCCTCTCGCAACCCTTGTTTTATATTTGACATGATATTTCTATTCATAATAATCAACCTTCCAAGGTGTTCTCAATGACTATATACATATTTGAACGTTACTATCTACTCAACTTGTTATGAAACCAGCTCAAGAAAAGATAGAAAAGATAGATCAACGCCTTAGAATTCAGCCTCTTCGAGGGGGCAACCTCCTTTACATTACATAAATGAACAATTCTTGGATGATACAAATGACAAAACCTCCTTTCTATATATAGGAGTCTAAGGAGTCACAATATAATCCAGCCGACCTAACAATAATAATATAAAGCCACAAAAATAACAATAGAGGGATTCTATGGGGCACAGAAATAAAAACATGGGGGTAATAGGGGCACAACAATATAAATAAGGGGTATAACTACAATAGTAATGGGGTAATCACTAGTATTATAGGGACCCAACATGCCCCTCTCCTTCAAAAAAGTGTTGTCCTCAACGCTTGAGTAGTTCTGGATACTTCTGCATAAAATTCTCATCCTCCCATGTGGAATCTTCAGCGGATAAGTTCTTCCACTTGATAAGATACTCTGAAATTGATCAATTTCGTAGCTGTCGAGTTCTTGTTTCTGTGACTACTTCCGGTTCCAATATAATTTTTCCTTCCTCGTCAAGTTCTGACAATATTGTTTGAACTGGGAGCTTGTCACCTATAACCTTCTTTAAACATGAAACATGGAAAACTGGGTGCAATCGAGAAGCTGCAGGAAGCTCCAATTTGTATGCCATAGTACCAATCTTTTGCAACACCTTGTACGGACCATAATACTTTGGTGATAATTTATTATCCTTCTTAGCTTGTTTTAGGGACATTTGCTTATATGGTTGTAGCCGTAGGAATACCCAATCACCTACATCAAAACTTCTTTCACTGCGATGTTGATTTGCCTGTTGTTTCATTCTATTTTGTGCCAACACGAGGTTATCCTTTAAGAGTTGGAGGACTTGTTGTTGATGTTTGATGTGATGTTCCACTGCCTGAACCTTAGAATTTTCTCTTAAATATGATGTGATGGATGGTGGTTGATACCCATAAAGTGCCATAAATGGGGTCATTTTTGTTGCTGTATGGAAGGAAGTGTTATACCACCATTCAGCCAGAGGCAACCATTTGACCCATTGTGTCTATTTATCAGATACAAAGCAACGAAGATATCCTTCCAAACATTTGTTACTATCTCAGTTTTCCCATCAGATTGAGGATGATAAGATGAGCTATGAGCTAACTGAGTACCAAGACAAGAAAATAATTCTGTCCAAAAATTTCCAGTGAAAATGGGATCTCTGTCACTTACAATAATCTTTGGGTTTCCATGTAGCTTTTGAATTGTTTCCATAAATGCAGTAGAAACTGTACTGGCTTTTAATGGATGTGATAATGCACAAAAGTGTGCATACTTGGTAAGTCTGTCAACTACCACCATGATGACACTCTTTCCCTCAGACTTGGGTAAACCTGTGATAAAATCCATTGAAACCTCCTCCCAACGTTGGCTTGGAATGGATAAAGGTTGTAATAGACCTGGTGTCTTAATTGTTTCAACTTTATTTTGTTGGCAAACCAAACATTCCGCCACAAACTTTTGAATATCTGATTTAAGGCCATCCCAAAAAAATTCCTTCTTAACCCTGTGGTAAGTTTTTAAAAATCCTGAGTGCCCTCCTAAGGGAGAAGTGTGCAATTCCATAAGAATCTTTTGTTTTAGCTGGGAATTCTTACAGAGGTATAAGCGATCTTTGTACCATAACGAATCATTTTTCCAGCTAAATGTATCAGACGTACTGGAATCTTGTTGTAGCTTTCGAATAAGTGCCCACACTTCTTCATCATTCTTCCATTCCTCCCTTGCTTCGTTTATCCAATCTGGTTGGATAATAGAAATGGCGCACAACAATGCTTCCACATCCTCATCCTTTCTTGAGAGTGCATCTGCCACCACATTTTGCTTCCCTTTTTTGTAGATGATTTCAAAGTCATAACCAACATCTTTGTGACCCACTTTTGTTGCTCTTCAGAGGATAATCTTTGTTCTAAAAAGTATTTAAGGCTATCATGATCCGTTTTTACCTTGAAGTGTCTTCCCATTAGGTAGGGTCGCCATTTCTTAAGTGCATGGAGTATTGCCAACATTTCCTTCTCATAAATAGCTTTGCTTAAAAACTTTCCCTTGATTGGACGACTTTCAAAAGCAATGGGTCTTTCATCTTGCATTAGAACAGCACCAATTCCATTTCCTGAAGCATCACATTCCACAATAAAGGTTTTTGTGAAGTCCGGTGTAGCTAAGACCGGTGCTTGGCACATTGCCTCTTTAAGATGTTCAAAGGCCTTTGTTGCTTCCGGAGTCCATGAAAATGAATCTTTCTTCAATAATGTTGTTAGAGGTGCTGCTATTCTCCCATAATTCTTAACAAACTTGCGATAATACCCTGTCAACCCAAGAAATCCTCGCAGATGCTTTATGGATGTGGGGATTTTCCATTCCTTAATGGCTTTAATTTTGCTAGGGTCTACCTTAACTCCTTCATGAGATACAATATGACCCAAATATTCCACCTCCTGGACTCCAAAGAAACATTTGGATCTTTTTGCATATAATTGTTTCTCCTCCAATAGTTGTAGCACCCTGTCAACATGTTCAACATGATCCTTCCAAGACTTGCTGTAGATTAGTATATCATCAAAAAATACTAACACAAATTTTCTAAGGAATGGTTTGAAAATTGAATTCATCAAACCTTGAAATGTTGAAGGTGCATTGGTAAGGCCAAAAGGCATGACCAAAAATTCATAATGACCCTCATGAGTTCTAAATGTCGTTTTCGGAATGTCTTCAATCTTCATTCTGATTTGATGATATCCCAAACGAAGATCCAACTTGGTGAAGTAAATTGATCCATGCAATTCATCCAGTAATTCATCAATGACAGGAATGGGGAACTTATCTTTAATAGTGAGCTTGTTGAGCTCCCTATAATCCGGACACATGCGCCATGATCCATCCTTCTTGTGCACCAATACTACTGGAGCAGAGAAAGAACTTTGACTTGGTTGAATTATACCAGCCTCTAGCATTTCTGCAACCATACGTTCAATTTCACTTTTTTGGACATAGGGATATCTGTACGGCCTGATGTTTGGAGGAACACTTCCTGGAATCAGATGAATAGCATGATCATGATCACGCATAGGTGGGAGACCTTTGGGAGTCTCAAATACCTTGGAATGATTGTCCAGGACTTTTTGGAGATCTGGAGAAATAGATGATTCCAATGTGGAAACATCTAGCGAACATAATTGTGCAATTACACCTCTTTGCTCCTTTTTTAGAAGCTTTGTCATACCATTAGAGCTGATTATCTTTCCTGGTTTCCCTGCAATACCCCTTAATTCAACTTCCTTTCCTTCCATAGAAAATTTGATGAAAAGTTCTTGAAAATTAAAAGCTATTGTACCCAAGGATTGTAGCCATTGGACTCCTAGTACAACATCAGCACCTCCCATTGGAATGGAAAGCATTGGGCTAGTCAATACATATTCTCCCATGGATAGCTTGATATTATGGCACTTTCCAGAGCAATTTATTGTTCCTCCATTTGCAATCATCACTTGACACTCTGGTGCTGGATATAGGAAGCAATTCAATTCTTTTGCTACCCTACAATGAATAAAATTGTGGGTGCTTCCTGAATCAATCAACACTATTACCTTTTTCTTCTTGATTTGTCCTTCTATCTTGATGGTTTGAGGAGTGGTAATTCCCGCCAATGCATTACAAGATATGGTTGGATTTATTTGTTCTTCATCTAGGCTTTGTTCCTGGAGTATATCTTCTTCCTCTTCACAATCTATGTAGAATAATTTCTTCTCAGCACACTTATGACCTTTAGTGTATTTGCTATCACAACTGTAACAAAGCCCTTTTGCTCTTTTTTCTTCCAATTGTTGTGGTGTCAACCTTATAGGTTGTGGAAGACTAGGGGCAACAACACTTCCGTCTTTATAGTTGTGAGTGGTATGCTTCCTGGTTGCCATAATTTTGCTTTCCATTTTTCTTGCTAACCTGAATGCCTTCTCTAATGAATCAGGTTCCCAAAGGCGAACATCATGTTGGATATTATCCTTTAAAGACCCTATGAACACATCAATCCTATGCTCCTCTGGAATATCTTTTACCCTTATGTTCAATTTTTGGAACTCCTCAATGTGCTCCATTACTGAACCCTTTTGTTTGAGACTTATCAATTGGCTAAAAAAAGTGTTGCTTTTTGTATCTTCATAATGTGCTATCAATTCTTCCGTAAAAATTGCCCAAGTGATAAATTGTTTACGAGAGCAAAGCCATTGATACCATACAAAACTGATTTGGTTCCAAATATACAGTTGCCATACGTACCTTTTGTGCATTTTGCACATTATTGAGATCGAAGAATTGCTCCATCTGTAATATCCATGTGGCGGGATCCTTGCCATCAAACTTCCTCATATCGATTTTTGGAATATGGTGGGTCTTCGATCCAACATTAGAGTCTATGGAATCATGATTAACATTTCTTTTGTTCACATCATGAGTTTTCTTTACAACCTTTTCACCATTAGTAAGTATTTCTTGTAGAAAATTTGTCAAATCTGTCTTCAAATCTGCCATGTCTGTTTTCAAATCTGTCTTCAAATCTGCCATGTCTGTCTTCAAATCTGCCATGTCTCTCTTCAAATCTGTCTTCGAATCATCCATCTTAGCTTCCATGCCCTTTATCTTAGATTCCACACCATTTATCTTAGATTCCACGCCATTTATCTTAGCTTCTGTTAGCTTTTGTGAGCGTGACATTTGTTGCACTTGTTCTTGTAATTTTGATATATCATGTAGCATTTCTTCCTCTTCTTCATGAGTCATGCTAGAGCTTTCAGGTTCCTTACTAGGTGTTTGCATTTTCTTTCCTCGGGGCATCAGTTACCGATAATAATGCTTTACTATGCCCTTTGAATTCCGTTAAACCAAGTTTACACAAAAATTTAAAAAAAACTACACACCTTTTTTCACTTTATAGAAGCCTGATATTGAATCTGATGTATCTCTGTAATTTTGGATCATCCAGTTCTGAAGTTGCGACCTGTAGTATCCTTCTGCGTCCTCTTTCCAATGCCACAAGTCTGACCCAAATTGGATTCTCCAAGGAAGAGTTATGTGAAATCTCCCACAGTGACTTGCTTTTAGACTAGTTCAGTAGAGCGAAATTTTACGACGTGCCACGAGTCACTGTTTCAACCTTTGGATCTAAAACACGCATACAAGAAACTACAGTCTGTCCTCTTTCTTTACCTTCTTACGAAATTTCAATCCAATCCCCAGAGAGAAAGTTATGACGATTTTCCCCAGGTCACCTGTTTTGAATGTAATTCAGGAGTTTGCAAAAAGACCAACTTCCTCAGATCATATCTCCGCAAATATAGCGCGAAAAGTTTTGAAATTCTGACCCAAGGTTCAGCGCGATTTCTTCTCAAATGGGTTTTTTTTGCGACTTCTGAAACGTCACAAAAACAAAGTTATAGCGAAAATGCCACGATGACCTGTTTGGAGTAGCGAAACCCTAGAATCCAAAGCTCTGATACCAAATGTTATGAAACCAGCTCAAGAAAAGATAGAAAAGATAGATCAACGCCTTAGAATTCAGCCTCTTCGAGGGGGCAACCTCCTTTACATTACATAAATGAACAATTCTTGGATGATACAATTGACAAAACCTCCTTTCTATATATAGGAGTCTAAGGAGTCATAATATATTCCAGCCGACCTAACAATAATAATATAAAGCCACAAAAATAACAATAGAGGGTTTCTATGGGGCACAAAAATAAAAACATGGGGGTAATAGGGGCACAACAATATAAATAAGGAGTATAACTACAATAGTAATGGGGTAATCACTAGTATTATAGGGACCCAACACAACTGCTTTCCCATGGCCATCACTAAATGTTGATTTTAATTTATATGTCTACTATATTAGTTTCTAACATTCCTAGGCTTGGTAACAAAATGTCCTCAATATCATTTGGGTGCATTACAATCTGGCACATATGTTAACCCTTTGATCTAAGGTTATAGTAACATCTACAATATGATTATTTGTCGCACTATAATGCTCTCCTTACTAGGATGTATCAATTCTTATTACTTATTAACTCTCCACATGATAATGTATTCCCGCTAGAAACACTTCCATGGTTTTCAAGGCAAAGGTGGCATTGTGAGGCATTGTACCCTTAGACCTATAATGAAACTTGTCTTGCCACTTGTTCATGTCCATGTGCTGATCAAATAGGCCTCCTTTCATTTGTCATACCATATATGAAAAAAGGGTGCGGTTCGATCAAAATGGTCGAATGATGGGGAATGGGTTTTACCAACCCTAACTCTTGGTTTTGTGTTTGTTAGCGGTACTCACTCCTTGATTGAACGTTTTCCAATTCTCATACAGTGGAACCTCTGATATGGACCTTGTGTCACTTAGGAAGTAGAGATGGCACCTCTTTAACATCCTTTGACACATTTGGCCTAGTACTGTAATTTTGTTTGCATGCCTTTCCCTCGTGAATGTTATATTGTTGACATAGAAGGGGTACCTGGTGGCGTCCCTTTTTCATCGTGGTTTTTTTCTTTCATACAAGAATATTATGTGTTTGACATAGGTAAGATTGAATTTCGATAATGATATCCTGGTATCTGAGTTTGTTTTACTCAATACATTTGTTTGATCATTCCTTTCACACCCTGATCCGTGCGTTAATTCTTTATGTCAAATTTTTCTTGGTCTTGTTCTTTAATTGTTTCCAAGTTACCTAATTTATAACCCTACCCTGTTACCAAAGTACTCCAGTCCATAGAATTTGGTTGAAGTCACCTACAATACGCAACAGCCACTAGAAGTGTGGCCAAGAGTTTCTTGTCCTTTGCATGAGGTAATTTTCATTATGTGCTTAGCTAAGTTTTATTTTTTTGTTCGATTTTTGTTATAAATATTTTGATATTTTATAGGTGACTGGTGATAAATGGTTTTATTTTGGCCTAACTGAGATTAATCCTTTACTTGGCAGCTCATAAACGGGGTAACTCTCCAACAACATCGAGTAGCAAACTTATGAGTTTCCATCCTAATCTTTACCGAGACATTTCTTCCCTCTAGTACCAATTACAAAGTTATTCGTGTGATTGGGAGTTGAGGCACTGCTCTCTCTTAGTAGAGGCGTTTTTGGGTTAATTATCGCTTCTATGATTCACCACAGTAAGTAATCCTCTTTCCCAATGGCATATTTCCTCCATTAACAATTTTGATAACAATTGGTTTATCTGGAACTTCGGACATGTTCTGTCAGTAATTTCGACTTAATTTGTTTATATTTAATTTAGTTAATAAATTGAGTTTCCTTGACATAGGTGCCAACACAACAAGTATAAAGAATAGGTTAACCTAGTAAATGCGATTTTACCTCAGGAAATTTTTGGGTTAATTATCGCTTCTATGATTCACCACAGTAAGTAATCCTCTTTCCCAATGGCATATTTCCTCCATTAACAATTTTGATAACAATTGGTTTATCTGGAACTTCGGACATGTTCTGTCAGTAATTTCGACTTAATTTGTTTATATTTAATTTAGTTAATAAATTGAGTTTCCTTGACATAGGTGCCAACACAACAAGTATAAAGAATAGGTTAACCTAGTAAATGCGATTTTACCTCAGGAAATTTCCGTTGTATATATATATATATATATATATATATATATATATATATATATATATATAGATAGATAGATAGATATATATCTATCTATCTATCTATCTATATATATATATATATATATATATATATATAGATATATATAGATAGATATCTATCTATCTATCTATCTATCTATATATATCTATATATATATATATATATATATTCCAGGGCATAAAAGTACTTACTTACTTAATTTCCCCTTTTTCCTACAGGTATCCCCATAACTATGGAAGCATCTTTGGTTTTTAACATTACACTAGATTTAAAGCGATTTTTCACTTCCAATCGGTGTTTTTCCAAGTCAGTTCATACATACCTTGGGGTTCTGACCTCTGGCTTCTATACGAATTCGTTATGGCCTGAGCGTTTTGAAGGATTTCTGAAGTAGCCAAGTGTTAAATTATAAATTGAAGTTACCTCCATTTATTTATCATATGACCTCATTTGTAGCCTACTGTAATTATATTCCAATTACTTTGACTGATTTGTATATTTGAGGACAAATTATATGTTTACTTTTACTCAGTGATTTTGTTAATAGAAATTATCTCTGGGCGGTAGAGTTAAATAACCTCGAAGAAACATCGTCTTTTGATTTATAGAAATCTTGATATACAAAATGAACTCAGTTTTCTGAGTCCAATGATGATTTATTGAATTGTTATCGTTCAGGGGTAACATTACGGTTCTTGTGAATGTTACTGTGATTCAAGACTATAATTGTGTGTCTCTATTTTTAGCTTTACTCTGCATCATATATATATTTATTTTTTTATGAGTTGGTTATGTATCAATGAATATGTTCACCAAGTATGTTGGACTAACATCCATTGTAGCAATCTTAATTTATTTCGATAAAATGTTATATGCAATAACTCATTACATGGTTAGCCCATCGTTTGATTGTTTCATAACTTTGTTTCACTATCAAAATAGTAAATACCTACGTCCTACTTTGGTCTACAGACCAAGATTAATCTCATAGAATTTATCAAAGTTTTATCTGGATGATATCGTAACCTCCAGAAATAAATTTTCTTTTAGTTTAACATAGACTATCAATATGTATGCGATTTCTATAAAAAAAAATACCACTAGTTATCTAAATTTATCCATAGTTGTTCCTTATAATGGAAAGTCCTCCTATTACATATTGTATTATAATATCAAAACGCCTTTCTATATCCCTACGCACAAATACTTTCCTATGATATGATGGCAGAAAATTGCTCCTATTTAAATATTTACGTTTAAACACCTGCATGAAGTATAGTAACAAGAATTGTTCATGTTCCTAAACACCTAAACCTTGCATGTATATATGGAACCAATCGAATTTAAGTCCCTACAGTTCTAGACTATTTCTTTAAAATAAATCTATATACATATATTTACTCACCTATCAATCATTCAACTCCACTTATCATACTTACCCAGATCCATTAAATGTCTACATACACTTGTATTAAGGCATTTCTATTAGAGTTATGCACAATCTGAAAATATTCTTATGCAAGGAAATAACTAACAGAAGACTTTCTTAATTGTAATTTTCATACACAAAGAAAATCCTCTTCATTGTAATTAAGTTCAACTCCTTTATCAACAACTGTCATCATTAAAATTTCTCCTATCAAACTTAATATCATTTATTTTTCCATAACAGTACCTGTGCACAACAAATTTTTCACATAGAAGAAAATATAACTGCAACTTTGACAATGAAACACTTAGGAATGGTGCATGTTTCTCCACCCAACCTCGAATTGAATACCACCAGTTCTCCCCCAAGCTAAGATGCTCTTGCCAGAATCAACAACTCCATGTTGATCCCTTCCAAAGGTATTTAATACCTTTCCTTCATGATAAAGTTTCTTTTAGCAGTGTCACACTTTTTTGGAATTTCTTATCCACTTGCCTAGGCTTTTCCATAAAAGTCCACCTTTCTCTCCCATGGCAATTTTATGTTTCTTTTCCAAGCTTACCATCTTTCTCCAACTAAGAATATTAATGGATTTTTCTCCCCCATCCATTAAACTTATCTAGAATTCATCTAGAATTCTTATCATGAAGGGATTATCCAATCTCACTTACCAATGTGATTTTAGTTGGCAAGAGTCTCATTTATAAGTATCTCACTCCCAAGTATATACATCCTATTTATTTATTAATAATTATCCTTTTACAGAATTGATCAATTTTTTTTTCCATGGCTTATTCACCATAACTCAATCTAACTAAACAATATTATCTCAATGGAGGGATATTACATTCTCCTCCCCTTTTATTAACACTGTCCTTGGTGTTTGTTGTCTA
The DNA here is from genome assembly GCA_031772625.1 of Pinus tabuliformis. Lineage (NCBI taxonomy): Eukaryota > Viridiplantae > Streptophyta > Pinopsida > Pinales > Pinaceae > Pinus > Pinus tabuliformis. The sequence continues at coordinate 339,334,475 of CM062808.1, read as the reverse complement.
GATTGTTTTTCCTGAAATCTTGTTGGATGAATTTTCCACTTTCCATCTTCTTGCTCCCATGCATCATTGAATTTTTATCCTATGCAACAACTCAATTCCATAGCCGGATCCCTTCCTAATTTAAGATACCACAGTTTTTGCCAGAAGATCTCCCTCATCGTTACCTGTAGTAGTTTCCAATCGATTAGATGAAAATTATCCTGTACTTGTTTTGTAAGTAACGATATATATGAAGACTTTTCAATTTTGAACATGACTAAAAAAAGACTAATTAGTATGCTACAATGCCAATTTGGTGGGTTCTGTTCAGTTTTAGTATTTTACGAAACCCTTCATACGGTTAGATAAATTCCATATTTTGTCAATCAAAAGGTAACTGCTTCTTGTCTTTCATTTTTTGTTTCACTTAGAGTCATCTTTTTCTTTTTCATTTGGGATGACGACTCAACTTGAATGCACCCATAGTTTTACCTTCATTCCATGCCCTTTGTCCATCATACATGTTGAATGTATGTTTTATAACTTCCACCTACATTCAACATACTATTCACATGCATCGAATAAGGTCAACACCATTATTATATATATTACTTCAATAGACCCAAGGCCATGCTCATTATCATAAATATTTCTTATTTTTAACTTCAAGATACATAATTGTATCTTGCCTTGCACATTTTTCATAGTAAGATAACAATTAGCAAGGACTTGTTTGTAGCATATTATAATTTAGGTATGATTCTATCACCTGTGCACCTAATATTTAGCTATATTTTCTTTTCTTATAACTGTTAGGTTATGATTAAAATAACCTGCAAGTGGACTCAACTATGCCCATCCTTAATTATTCGCTGTTACCCATGCTAGTAGTCAACCAGTGTTTCATTGTTCACCAGTTTTTCAACATAATGTATTTCACACTGTATAACACCTTTTTTTTCTTTCTTCATTCAACAATGTCAGCTTCTAATTTCAATTTTTAGATTGTTCCATCCTTATCATTACCACTAATTTAGAGTTTATTAGTTGTTGTTAGGAGCTAATGTAATTTGAAATCATTATTTTGGTATCCTCTCATTCGTTACGCAGATGTCTTACAACTTTAGGTGTAGGTCATCCTACACATGGTTCTTACATGCTGTGGATTTGATCCCAAAATGACCTTAATCAAGTCAATCCCTATCGTTCTTCTCTTTGTTTTCTTGTATAATTTTTTTCCATTTAATGACACTTCTCACTCCTATTATTATTGGTATTCAGATATTGGAATTTATAATGTTCATCCATCAGGAAATTCTATCTAACTTCCTTAATCAAGGAGATTACCAATTCAACCATCGGTTTTCTTGTAGCAAATTTCATTTTCTTCCCAAATTTTTATTAGTCATTAAAACCATTCCACTCTAAACATCTTTGGCAGTTTAATTATCAATCATATAAAATTCACAGTACATATGCTATTAACTTTTTGTTTCTTGATATGAAAATTAACAATGCTCGAGAAAATTTATTTTTTTATAAAACCTTCCTTGTACCAACTTTATCTACTCTCTATTCCATGTAGAACATAGGGTCCATGTTCATCATGATGATTCAATGTAGAATTATTATGACCTTCAAACTTGTACTCACTTGTTTTCTTGAGTTTCTAACTTACCAGTTGGAACAGGGTTTTCCTATCAATTTTTTTTTCTTTAGAAAAAGGAAGTTATACCAGATCTTGAAAATATCGATTCTTCTTTTAATGAATTGTTTACTTATACTCTTGGTGGTGAACCATAATTGGTTTAATAGAAATAAAATGCAATCATTTTACTTTCTAAAATGACCTTCAACCCATCAAGTTTATTCTACACTTGGCATTCACCCTCCATATCACACTTGGCCTACATGCCTTAGCTGTATTTTTTTTTTCTTTAAGTTTACTGGAGCCTTTAATTGTCAATATTACTCCAATTCATAGTGATATGCTATCATGTTACAGATTTATACCGAATTCTTCGTGGATCCTTCATCTATGTAATTTTCCATTTTCATACATATATATATTTAAAGAGGATGTTTAGTAATAATATATTATCCTCCAGGTGTGAATATATATTCATTATAGCATAATGGCTATTCAATCAAGTGATATTTCCTTATTTTATTGATTGAGATACTATACCCTTACTCTTGATTATCTTATTCTAAAATTTTTAGTCTTTTATATGCTCAATCTAAAGCATATAGTTGGTGCTAGAGTTCAATTTTCTTTAATTGGTTACATGATCTTAAAGATTGAATCGATGAAACATGTGGCCATAATCAAATTGGAGGAATTTGTACCTAATGATACTTGTATCCTCCATTTAATTGTTATCTCTCATTTACTCACCTAAATATATTCTTGGTAGGGTATATTAATTGATGTTGGTAGGCTCACAATACTTTCCATTGAACCATTCCTTATAAGTAACATAGTTCATATGCCATTAATTCTATATTTTTTTCCTGCTGTTTATTTATTTTTGTACATTAACTATGAGCTAATAGTTCTTAACTCCTTTAAATCCATTTCCTATCTATGTTTATATGCATCATTCGACTTGTGTCTTATAGACACACTGCATACTTCGGCAAGTTCATATAAATACTTGATATTTCCAACTTCTCAGTTCAAGTTATTATTATATTTTCTCTTAATTAACGATGATTCTTGTACTTGATACAATTATTATGGATCCAAGACACATTTTAGCCTTCATTTCTCTGATAAAAAGTGTATTTAGCACACTTTTCCCTTTAAAGGGAAGATTTTCCACCACCCATGTCACTGATTTGAGTGATTCTCGCCACTCCTCAATGCCTTTCACCACTTGTCTCAGTTGATCCTTACATCCATACTCAAGGCTATAGTTGTTAATAAACTTAATGTGGCACATATGTTATTGGTCATTTTAAAGTCAACCTCCAATAAAATATATTTTTAGAACAATGGCACAAAATTTCCTTGGAAATGGCATTGATATCCCATTATTACCCAAATTATCCCTTATTCACATAACAAGTAGATTGTTGTCATTAGATTAGACACAATCGTAGTTGGGTTGGAAAAAAAAGAAATGGTATCACCTTTGGGTTTTGTATAAGACAACAAGAAGTTGTATGTGCAACATCGCCACATGTTTGATTCAGATTCCTCCTAAATCCAGCATGTATCTCTCCTTTTTATTGTGATTCAATTCATATGCTTTCAACTTTATCACTACAAACCTCCTAAAAGATTCCATCACTAGGTATTCATCAATCTATTGATATAAAAACCAACTTATTACCAATATTATCTCTTGAATCTTAATTCATTTTTTCTTCTAATCATGACGTACTGCAGCTCATTAGTAGTGAAAAGGTAAAAACACGGGCCAATTTCGATCGAGTTGACTTTGATAACAATGATTTCCATCTTATTTCCCTCATAACCGACTTATTTAGTTTTCTCATAGGAATTGAACATTCCTTCTTTTATTTTGAGTGTCCTGTAATAATTAAGTGACATTTGTGAAATGACCTCATATATAGCAATCTTCCAAAGGAAACCAATTTGTATGTCAGGGATGATTTAAATCATTTTTTATTTAGATACGTCGTGGATAATCTACTTTTTGTTTTTTTTTTCAAGTTTGAGCTTGCTACTAGTAATTTACGTTTTGGAGTCGTAGGTTAGCCATAGGCTCTAATATTGAACTTGCAGCTCTCATACCATCTTTCACGTGCCTGGTCTGTCCTCCCTAATTTTTTTTTAAAATCTATATCCATAATAAATTGTTATATCCTTAGGTTATGCTGCATACTTACCTGAAACGAAAATTTACTTATGAAGGCGAAATAAACATTCTTTTTTGTGTTTCCTTGGATTTACAAATCCAAAGGTATTCCACCCAGAATATCAAGAAAAAATTTCAATCTATATATATATGGACTACCCTAGATACCCTTAATTATATAGCTATATGTGTTTGTGTGATTTTCACTATGATAGTTCCTACCTTATGCAGGTCATACCACCACACTTACAAGAGTCACACACTTGGGTTATTATACCTTATTATAATCATACCACCACCCATACAATGTTCAATTGTTGGGTTATTACACTTATATGATTGGGAGATCCTAATGTTGGTTTAGTATAATGTTTGCATGTGCATGAGAGATAAGTACCCAAGACTATAAATGTTGTGCCCCTCTTGCAACCCTTGTTTTAGATTTGACATGATATTTCTATTCATAATAATCAACAGTCCAAGGTGTGATCAGCGACTATATACATATTTGAATGTTACTATGTACTCAACTAGTTTCCCATGGCCATCACTAAATGTTGATCTTAATTTATATGTCTACTATATTATTTTCTCACTTTCCTAGGCTTGGTAACATAATGTTCCTCAATATCATTTGGGCGCATTACAATTTGGTGCATATGTTAACCATTTGGTCTAAGGTTATATTAAAATTTACTATATGATGATTTGTTGCACACTAATGCACTCCTTACTAGGATATATCAGTGCTTATTACGTATTAACTCTCCACACGATAATGTATTCCCGCTAGAAACCCTTCCATGGTTTTCAAGGAAAAGGTGGCATCATGAGACGTTGTACCATTAGTCCTGTAATGAATCTTGTTTTTCCAGTTATTCACGCCCCCGACTAATCACATGGACCGCCTTTGGTTTGTCAGACCATATATGGACAAAGGGTGTAGATCGCTCGAAATGATCGAAAAATGGGGAATGGGCTTTACCAACCCTAACTCTAGGTTTTTTTTTTGTTAGTGGCGCTCACTCATGGATTGAACGTTTTCTAGTTCTCATACATTGGATGGTTTTACGATGGAACCTCTGTGATGGATGATATGTCTCTTAGGAAGGAGAGATGGCACCTCTTTAACATCCTTCAGCACATCTAACCTGCTACAGTAATTTCGTTTACATGCCTTCCCCTTAGGAATGTTATATTGTTGACATAGAAGGGGTACTTAGTGGTGTCCCTTTTTCGTCATGGTGATTTTTCTTTCATACAGAAGTATTATGTGTTTGAACCATGTAAGGTTTAGTTTCAATGATGATATCCTGGTATCTAATTTTTTTTTACTCAATACATTTGATTGATCATTCCTTTCATGCCCTGACCCGTGCATTGATTCTTTATGTTGAATTTTGCTTGGTCTTATTCTTTAAATGTTTCCAAGTTATCTAATTTATAACCCTGCCCTATTACCAGAGTACTTCAGTCCACATAATTTGGTTGAAGTCACCTACAATATGTAACAACCACTGGAAGTGTGGCCAAGAGTTTCTTATCCTTTGCACCAGGTAATTTGCATTCTGTGCTTAGATACATTTTATATTTCTGTTTGATTTTCCTAATAAATCTTTTGATATTTTATGGGTGACAGTTGAGGAATGGTTTTCTTTTGTCCTAACCGAGTTTAATCCTTTAATTGGAAGCTCATCAACTGGGTAATGCTCCAACAACTTCGAGTAGCAAACTTTTGAGTTTCATCCCTAATATTTATCGAGACGTCTCTTCTCTCTGGTAACGATTATGAAGTTATTCTTCTGACTGTGAGTCAAGGCATTGTGCTCTCTTAGTAGATTCTTTTCTAGGTTAATTCTCACTTCTATGATTTTCTACAGTGATTACTCCTCTTTCCCATAGGCATATTTCCACCATTAACATATTTGATAACCATTAGTTTATCTAGAACTTCAGACATGTTCTGTCAGTAATTATGACTTAATTTGTTTATCTTTAATTTAGTTAATAAATCGAGTTTCCTTGACAAAGGTAACAACACAACAAGAGGAAAGAATGGGTTAACCAGGTAAACGTGATTCTACCTCAGGAAATTTCAGTTATATATATATATATATATATATATATTCCTGGGCAGAAAAGTACTTATTTAATTTCCATTTTTTCCTACAAGTATCCCCCTAACTATGGAAGCATCTTTGGTTTTTAAGGTTACACTAGATTTAGAATGTTTTTTCACTTCCAATCGGTGTTTTCGAGGTCGGTCCGTACATACCTTAGGGTTCTGACCTCTAGCTTCTATACGACTTCATTATGGCCTGAGCGTTTGGAAGGATTTCCAAAGTAGCCAATTGTTAAATTAGCAACAGAAGTTACCTCCATGTATTTAGAATATGACCCCATTAGTAGGCTATTGTAATTATAGTCCAATTACTTTGAATGACCTGAATATCTGAGGACAATTTGTATGTTTACTTTTACTCCGTGATTTTGTTAATAGAGATTATCTCTCGACAGTAGAGTTAAATAACCTGGAGGAAATACTGTCTTTTGATTTACATAAATCTTAATATACATAATGAAATTAGTTTTCTGAGTCCAATGATGATTTATTGAACTGTGTTCGTTTAGGGATAACGTTACTCTTGTGAATGTTAACTACGATTCGAATTTGTAGATGTGATTTGAGACTATAATTGCTCATCTCTATTTTTAGCTTTACTCTGCATCATTCATATATATATATATATATATATATATATATATATATATATATATATATATATATATCTTATGAGTTGGTTATGTATCAATGAATATGTTCACTAAGTATGCTTTACTAACATCCATTGTAGCAATCTCAATTTATTTTGGTAAGATGTTATATGCAATAACTCATTACAAGGTTAGTCCATCATTCGATTGTTTCATTACTTTGTTTCACTATCAAAATAGTAAATACCTCCATCCCACTTTTGTCTACAGAATAAGATTAATCTCATAGAATTTATCAAAAGATTTATCTGGCTGATATCGTAACCTCCATAAATAACTTTTCTTTTAGCTTAACATAAACTATGAATATGTATGTGATTTCTATAAATTTTCTTTACCACTGGTTATCTAAATGTATCCATAGTTTTTCCTTATAATGGAAAGTCCTCCCATTACATACTATATTATAATATCAAAACCCCTTTCTATATCCCTTTGCACAAATACTTGCCTACAATATGATGGCAGAAAATTGCTCCTTTTTAAATATTTACCTTTAAACACCAGCATGTAGTATAGTAACAAGAATTATTCCTATTCTGGAACACCTAAACCTTGCATGTAAATATGGAACCAATCAAATTTAAGTCCCTACAATTCTGGACTATTTCTCTAAAATAAATCTATATACATATATTTACTCACCTATCAATCATTCAACTCCACTTATCATAGTTACCCAGATCCATTAAATTTCTACATACACTTGTATTAAGGCATTTCTATCAAAGTTATGCACACTATGAAAATATTATTACGTAAGCAAATACGTAACTGAATATTTTCTTAATTCTAATTTTCATACACAAAGAAAATCCTCTTCATTGTAATTAAGCTCAACTCCTTTATCAAAAACTATCATCATTAAAATTTCTGTTATCAAACTTAATATCATTCAGTTTTCCATAACAATACCCGTGCACAACACTATTTTCACATATCAGAAAATCTAATCGTAACTTTAACAATGAGACACTTAGGAATGGTGCACGCTTCTCCACCCAAACTCAAACTGAATACCAATAGTTCTCCCCCGAGCTTAGATGCTCTTTCCAAAATCAACAACTCCTTGTTGATCTCTTCAAAAGGTATTTAATACCTTTCCTTCACGATAGAGTTTCTTTTAGGAGTGTCCTACTTTTGTGGAATTCCTTATCCACTTGCCTAGGGTTTTCCATAAAAGACAACCTTTCTCTCCCGTGGTGCTTTTATGTGTTTTTTCCAAGATTAGCATCTTTCTCTAGCTAAGCAGCTTAATGGATTTTTCTCTCCAATCCATTAAACTTATCTAGAATTCATCTAGAATTATTATCATGAAGGGATTATCCAATCTCATTTACCAAGGATATTTTAGTTGGAAAGAGTCTCATTTCTAAGTGTCTCACTCCCAAGTACATACATCCTATTTATTTATTAATAATTATCCTTTTAAGAATTATTCAAATATAATTTTTTTTCCATGGCTTCTTCATCATAACTCAATCTAACCAAACAATATTATCGTCATAACTCAATCTAACCAAACAATATTATCACAATGGAGGGATATTACATTTGGACTCATTATGCCCTTGGTGGTTTATTAATGATGAGTGATTATGTTAGAATTGTATCATTAATGGTTAGATTTTAATGATTCCTTATGACTATGTAATGATGATATGGAGAATAATGTGATTCATGTGTTTTTATGTTACTCAAAAAGTAAGGTTACTTGTTGTGTGTAAAATTGGGTAGAGTTTGTAGATCCAGGGTTATTTTTTGTTTTTCATAGCTTTGGGAGAGGACCGCACCCTAGCCGTTTGACACAGTGCGTACCTACCCGCAGCTTGGCTTTTAGCACAGAGTGGGACCGCACCTGTGTCAACTGTGGGCCTGCGGACCCTGTCAAAATTTTGAAAAACCTAATATTTCCTCTGTTAGTCAGCTTAGCTTTTTGTTTAGAAATTGATATCCACTGCCCATACCTGCATATAACCTGTCAGAAGCTTTCCTTAGGTTGATTTCGTTAGTGTTAGGGTTTTAGGTGAAATTCCTAGGAGTTTTGCTTGTTGGGCTTGTTTTTCATTTTGGTTGTGTAGTGGCTCTGAGCTTAGAAGTTGTAGGGACTTCAGATCACCTTAGTGTCTACCAACCTTCTTATGAGTCTGACCATTTATGAAATCTCCCCTTGTTGAGGAATCCGCTTTGAGTTTTCTCTTTACAAAACTTCGAAAAGCTTGTGTTTGAAAGTTTGGATTTTCATTTTCAAAAAGAAAACAAAATTGGTTGTTCTTGACTTATTTGTGATTCTGCATAAATTGGTCCTTAGCTTACATCTAGCTAAGTAAAACATCCTTAAAAAAGACATCTAGTAGGCTTTGACTTCAAATAGGTTTTTATAATTTATAGATCTCAAAGTTAGTCATTTTCATTAGTTTTGAGTGTTTTATAAAAAATATAAAAATCTCTTTTGGAAAAAGTTTGTTTTTGTAGTGATTGAGTGCTTTAGAACGAAAAGGGAAATTTTTGTGAAATAACTAGTTGTCTCGTTTTGAGTGCATTGGAAAAGGACAAAAACTCTTCTTTTAATTTGTTTGATGAGAAAGATTTGTGTTTACAAAAAATATTTGCATTCTCAAACTCTTTCTTAGTTTAGAAGTTCATCGAAGAGAAAAAGATTGTTTAAATCATCTTAGGTGCATTTTTAGTGATTTTGAGTCGAGTCTTCATACCACGAGTTTCATCTCCGCACCTTTGGACTTAAACAAAAACCAATAAAAAATAACGCTTAAAGTAAAATTCATCTAGTAACATTTTTATTTCTAGGGCTCTGATACACCAACTTAGCTTAGGCTAGTGTCTTGGAGTAGGAGAGTAATTAACTCTCCAAGACAGTAAAAACAAACAAGTAGTTGTATCTTGTGGTAGGGAAGAAATCCAATTGCTGCATTTATGCTCTGGGAAAGCTCCTCTTAAAGGAGAAGCACGAGATTGTGTCCGAACCAGTGTGGGAATCAATCCTTCCTCATTGGGAATGACGCCAGATATTCACATATTAAAAATGGTAAACCTCGGATTAACCATTGTCGAGGAGCCTGGGGTCACTTGTTGGTAAACCTTGGATTATGTCAAGGAGCCTTCAAGGGGATTGAGCTTGCTACTCTGCCCTTGCATGCGTATCGCATCGTAGACTATTCCCCCAGGTATATTTGTTTCAGTTGGTAACCTTAGTGGCCATATTCTTTAGGACTCTTCCTGAGGTGACAGTGGTGGGAAGATCCCACTGTACCTGGAGCAGACGTCGGCTAGACTCACTTGGATTTTCTGGGGGGTTCTCTTCACTCGAGACGATTAAGTGGAGGAACTTGTGCCAGTCTATTCATTAAGTAGGTTGCCGGGGTAACTGTTCCAACCGCCATTTCTGTATTGAACTCTGCGACGTTGGATTTCATCACCAACTAGTGTTTTTAGTACGGAAAGTTACTGTTTGTGTGTGTTTGATCTCCTAGATTCTTTAGGCGTGTGATCCAAATTTGTTTGGTTCTTTAGAGACTTTAGGTGCTTTTCATTGAGATTTTACTTTGTTTGCGTGTGAAGTAGTTAAAAGTTTTTAATTGTGGCTGAATTACCAAGGCAGTCCCGTAGACTTCGGGGCCAATCTCTTGAGTTTGTAAACGTGGCTGAGTTACTGAGGAAGTCCCGTAGACTTTGGGGCCAACCTCCTGAGGAAGTACTGAGCCAGCTTGAAGGCTTGAAAGTCCTCGTAACTCCTAGAGACAGTAGAGTTGGGTCACCTGAAGAAGGAGAATCTTCTTTGATAGTACATCCTGATTTTCAACCGTTAGTAGCAGATTATAATCCACAGTTAGTGTCTGTTTCCGAAGTTACTGGTAGCTTTTCGTCTACTAGTGATATAGGCGAGGAACCTGAAATATCCAAGCCTGAAAGTGAATTTGCTGCTACTCCGACATCGGGGTTTGTTTCTCCAGCTTCTAGTGGTCCTGGTTCACCTAGGGTAGAAAGAGTAATCACCCAAGATCTTCCTTCTGGACTTATTGCTATTGAAGAACTTGCTCTGGAAGAAGAAGTAGGCATCCCTATCCTTGAAAATCAACCTGTTATTGAGCTAAGGGAGTGTGAATAATTTTTTTTACAGTCCACCTAGGAGCAGTTCTTGGTATCTTTCTTTGACTAATTTCTTAGAAAACTCAGGGTTAAGTTTTTCACCACCTCGTGCTCCTTATCACCCAACACCCAGAGGTTTTTATACTCCCGTAAATATGTCAGGACAGTCATCCATGTTTACTCAATCGCCTGAATCCTTTTTGTACGGTGGTCCTTCTGTTCCCTCCGGGTATCAGTCACTTTCTGGTACTTTTTCGGGAGCATCTCCTCAACCCATTGAGAAAGGGTTATTAACTGGAAGCAATGGTACTAAGCCATTGAGCGTAGAAGAAATTCTTATGATGTCAGGTTCTATTCCCAATCCTCAACCTCAAGGTGGCTAGTTACCGCCTGGGGGGCAGCCTCAATTCTCGCCTGGGGGGCAACCTCAAGGTACACAATTTGCATCTGGGGTGCAACCTCAAGGACAGTACATACCTACGGGACAGTACGTTCCTCAAGGTCAACCCCAGACTCAATATGTACCCCAAGGTCAACCCCAGTATCAATTTATACCTCAAGGTCAACCCCAGTATCAGTATGTGCCTCAAGAGTATCAACCCCAAGGTCAGTACTCGAACCAAGGTTTCCAACCACCCTCCGGTCAAACGTATGTTCAAGGAACGGGAAATGTACCTTTCAATTATCAATCCTACCCTCAACCCGGTTATGGTCCTCAGTATTCTCAACCTGTTATGGGTCAGTACCTCGGAATGAATATAGTGTGGGATCCATCGCAAACTCAACAGGTGTTGCAGCCAAATGTACAGTTGTCATCTCAAACTGGACAACCCTTAGTTTCGGGTTCATCCCAGCAACCAGTCCAGTCTAACATTCAAACTTCTGTACCTTCGATAGTTTCTCAGCCTGGGCCTAGTACACCTCGTACTCCGCCTCAAACGACTGCTACAACTGCCGCAACATTTGTTCAATCTACCCCACCTACTTCTGGAGTATCGACAGCTACGGTTTCTACTGTTCCTGTATCTACTCCTCAGACATCTTTACCACCGTTTGGATCCACGATTCAAACTTCGGTTCAGATGCTTGTAAGACAACCTGGTTTAAGTACGGTTGTCACAAGTCAACCACAATTTACTTATCAACCGTACCAGGGACAGTACCAATTCGGTCTTGTTGTGCAGCAGCCAGTCTATCAATATCAACCGTACCCTGGGTACACTTATCAACAACCTCAACAACCCCAGTACGGTCCAGTTAATCCTAGTTCTCTGGGAGGATACAATATCCCAAACACAATTCCTATTCCTAGTTATCCTGGATATCCTCCTCCTGGGGTTGGTCTCATGACCCAGAGTTTTAGGGATCCTAATCGGCAGTTACCGTTTATCGCAACTTTGGACTTGTCGCGCCTAACGAACGATCCCATTAATTATCTTCTGTTTTGGCCGCCAATGCCGAATAAGTTGCCCAGTGACATTCCCAAGTTCGAAGGTAAATCAGGAGAGGACCCGTCGAACCATGTGATGACTTACCACCTCTGGTGTGCGTCTAACTCCATTTCAGATGATTCAATCCGTCTTAGACTTTTCCAGCGCACTCTAATTGGTCTCGCGGCCAAGTGGTACATTGAGTTACCGCGAGGCACTTTTTATAATTTTAGTCAGTTAGCTACCTCGTTTTTAACTCATTTTCAATTGCCAGTCCGATATGACAATGGCACGGAATTGTTAACTTCGTTAAAACAATCGATGTCTACTTATATTTCAGATCATATTCATGAGTGGAGACGTCGACAGCGTTTAGTGAAGGTATTTATTCCGGATCAGATCTTGGCCGAGTGGTTTGTAAAATCTTTATTGCCAAAGATCACTGAAGATGTAGCTAAAGCTGGAGTTGTTACTGAGGAGCAAGTAATTGCTCAAGCACAGTACCTTGACTTGGTCTATACTCAGTCAGGTACGTTACACGAGAAAATCCCCAATCTTCCCAAGCAAAATCAAATCGCTGCAGCTCCTTCGGGATCTCATGCCGCCGATGGTATGATTGGTACGGTTAACACTAAAAGTAAGAAGAAATCTTCCAAGAATTCTTCTCCTATTATAACCTTGCCTGATTCCCCAACAAGAGATTCTTCTGCAGAGATTTCGCCGATATTCACGTTGTAGAGTCATCTACAGCCAAATCAAAATCCGGTGGGAAGAAGAAAGGAAAGAAGAAGAATAAAACAGACAAAAGTTCAAAGGAGAAACCTGAAAAGGCGGAATCCAATGATGAAAAGCGCAAACCTCATTATCCTTGTCTCATTTGTGATGATGAACATTTTACAAGAGACTGCCCTCATCGTGCAAAGGTTGCGAAGATTGTCAAAGGTTCCCAAACTCCTGCTATTTTGAAGGATCCTTTTCCAGCAAAAGACAGTAAGATGATAGGTTCTTCCTCGAGTGCCAATGAAGAACCCATATTGATGATGTCCCATGTTAGGATTGCGACTCGATCGCAATATTATGGTAGTAAAAGTCCTGTTGATGGTAAAGAAGCAGAATCTTGTCATTCTAATCCATCAACCTCAGCTCCCGGTTCCGATCCACTACAGATCGAGAAACCTAATCCAGACTTGGTAATCAAACCGCCCGCCAAGGGTATACTTCGAAAGTCAGCTTTCAGTCCACATGCGAGAGCGGCTCAGAATTATAACATTGTTGAGGATTTAGCTGTTTCACCCTCAGCAATGTTGGCTTTGGAAGTGCTGCAATCATGTCCAGCACAACGTAAATTACTTTTGTCGGCTATAGGAGCTGTTGATGTTCAAGACTCAAATCTAATAATTTTCGATCTAGAAAATAGTACACCACGTTTGCCTCATCAAATGGCTTTCCAGATTCCAGTGATAGTAAAAAACAGGCCTATTCATCGGACTGTAATTGATGAGGGAGCCTCAATGTGTATTATGTTGATACAGTGTTGGAGATCGCTTGGTTCTCCTTCGCTAAATCAATCCCCGACGATTCTAAAGACCTTTGACGGCCATGGGTTTCATCCTTTTGGCATTCTACAGGATTTGCCTATAGGGGTTGAAGGAAAAACCGTTAGTCTAGATGTGGAGGTGGTTGATGCCCCTCTAGATTACAACCTTCTCTTGGGTCGAAGTTGGTCTTACGCTATGACAGCGATTGTTTCATCGGTCTTTTGAGTAATAAAGTTTCCACATAATGGAAAGATCGTAACAATAGACCAGCTGGCTTACTTTTCATCCAACCCAGCCTCTTCTGAGAGTATTCAGCATGTCAGTAAAATGACTATCCCATATAAGGATGTTGGAGTAGGACTAGTTAAAGATGTCGGTTTACTGGGAACTTTTCCTTTTCCTCCGATCAATGCATCGTCCTCATTTGCAACTATTCATATGATTACATCAGACACCATTGTTTATGATGATCCTTGGATCATTCCTTCTGAATCTGAGATAGACTCATTTGGTAACGCCATGCCTTTGAGTCCATATGAAATTTCCTATGAAGCCGTGCAGTCTTTTGCCGACCCATTTTCAACCGAAAATGACTTCATGAATGTGGTATGTGAGGAATCACTTTTCACATCAAACTCGGATTTAATCACGTTTTCTAAACTTGTTCACTCTGATGAGCAAATTCGTGAAATCCTATGTGTAGATGATTTACCATGGGAAGATCTCCATCACATATCTTCGTTTTTACCCGAGATTGATCATTTTGAAAATGACTTCTCATCAATTTTTACAATTGAATATGTCAAGGAACCTCAGAATCCAATGAAACATCCCGATTCAGAGTTAAATTTGGGAAACATCTCTCGAACTATTCCTATTGACATTTCGGTTAAGCCCGGAATTGTTGAGAACATTCATATAGGTGCCTCGTGTACAGATGACGAAATTCAACTATATAAGGCCCTATTTCAAGAATTCCGCGACGTATTTGCCTAGTCCTATGAGGAAATGCCAAGAATTGATCCCGCGATTGTTGTTCATGAGATCAAGACTTACCCGGACGCTAAACCTGTCCAGCAACGTTTGCGTCAGATTCACCCACGAAAAGCTGCTGCAATTAAAGCAGAAGTTGAAAAATTGTTGAAAGCAGGTTTCATTTATCCGATCCCGTTAACGGATTGGGTATCGAATATTGTTTCGGTTAACAAAAACCAGGGAACAATAAGAATATGCATCGACTATAGGGACATTAATCGAGCCTGTCCAAAGGACAATTACCCAACTCCCTATATCGATCAAATCATTGATGATTGTGCCAGCAACGAAATATTCTCCTTCATGGACGGTTTTTCCGGATACAATCAAATCAATATTCTACCTGCCGATCAACCAAAAACGACTTTCATTTTTCCATGGGGGACATTTGCTTATTGCAAGTTACCTTTTGGGCTTAAGAATGCCGGAGCAACTTTTCAAAGGGCAATGTCTTATGCGTTTCATGACATCAAGCACATTATGCAACCCTATCTCGATGACTTGCCTGCTCATTCATTACATCGAGTTGATCCCCTCGTCCATTTACGAGCAATCTTTATGAGGTGTAGACATTATCGGATTCGTTTGAACCCACAC
>CM062808.1:337400297-337519087 GCA_031772625.1 Pinus tabuliformis | reverse complement strand
CAGTGTGACAAACTTCATCTTAATATGAAAATCAATGATTGTAATTAATGGTTAACCTTGTTTATTTTAGGGTTTTTATAATATTTATCTTTGGGGTTTATAAAACTTGGGTTTATAATATTTATCCCTTGGGTTTATTATTATTACCTTGCCAACCAAGCATTATAGATAGTGGAGACAAAGAGAGGTAGGGTATGACATTTACAACTATATCAAGAGTGAAATCAAATAGATGGTTTGCAGATTTTCATTGCCTTTTTATTTTCAACATTATGCTAAAATATGCAAGATAATGCGAGAAGGGTTGGTTGGGAAAGCATGAATGGTCATGATCATTATCCTATTGATTTGAATTGGTGCAAATTTTGTTATCGATCTCGGTGTGTTTTGGAATGAGGCTAGCATTTGATAACTGTGTTTTGGTGGAGTTGTTTAAAAGTTGAATTCGTATCAAAACACATTTAAATTATTGTTTTGATTTTTTATTAAATATTTATTTCATAATTACTTCATTATTATTTATTAATTGATATTAATATAATTGTTGTTAATATCTTTATTTATTTATTTATTATTATTATTTAATATAATTATTAATAATATAATAGTAAGTTTTATTAATATGGTTCTTATATTATATTAATATTATTGATAATAACATTAATTCTTAATATTTTTGATAATTGATATATGTGCTTTATTTGGGCTTATCAACATTTATCAACCGCATTTATTAATGTGGTTGTGCTAGTTAATATATTTGATTGATGTTATATTTATATACAAATCCGAGTAACATCTCACATTAAAAATGATCTTATATGTTATTTTTTATAAAACATTGAACTAGTATTCATGAGTTCCAAAACATATAATTATATAGAAATCAAGATGATATCATAGGCTGAAAGCTATAAAATTGTTCTTTTGTGTGTTATTGTTTGTTAAAATTAATCTAGTGTTTATATATATATTATTTATATATATATATATATATATATATATTATATATATATATATATATTATGATGATGTTTATACAGCTTGAGTTGGCCTAATGGTTAGAGCTTGTGTTTTCTCGTAAGAGGTCACAGGTTCAAAACCAAAGGGCAGTAGAGTATGTATGCCTTCGTAGACTTAGCAGTGAAATCGTTGCGCGAAGGTGGGTCCCTTGTCCTACAAACAAGGGGTTCTCATACACCAATTTAGTGTCTCGCTTGGCTATGACCTTAAAATTAGATAATAATAAATAATAATAATAATATATTCAATATTATATGCAATATTAATATTATATTTATATATAAAATTATGCAATATCTTATCCTAAAAATAAAATCAATATTCAAATTATAGAAAAATACTTATCAATTAAAAGTATTCATATTTATTCTATCATTCAATGTTATGTCATAATTGTATATATAATACCAAAATTTCATCATGAATCACTTATATATAACATATAATTGAAATATAATGAGCACCCATACATGATTTAAACTCTAGCTAATTCTCTTTTCTAGGGATCCACTTACTTGGGTTAATTATTAATTTTTTCAGTAGAAAAAATCATATATATTAATGAGGGTAATATATACATAGTATTTCTTCATTTTCCATTTCTCAAGAAAGGCAATGCCACAATTATAACATAAAAACTAGAAATATAGCTTATCTTTCAACATTTGTGCATATCTTTCAACATTTGTGCTATGTACTATCCAACATCTAGTTACAAAAACTCAAGGGGGAGGAACCCATGTATCTATACTTTAGTTCCAGCAACTAAGCTTAAAAACCAAAAATAAAAGATGAATAAAATGGCTAAAAAAGGGGATTAGTCTCCATCAACTCAATATCTTCATCGTCCACAGATTCATGCATCCCAGTTGACCCAATAGGAAGAGAAATAGCAAAAAGAAAGAGAATCTTTTGATAGGCCATCCACCTCTACATTGAGTTCCCAAATAATGTGGTAGTATATGTTGTGGTCAAAAGTATTTTCCACTACCTTAATGTATGCAAGAAAGGTATCCAAACAAATAAAGTTGAACTCTACACTATGATTTCCCAATTGATGAAAAGTTTAGAATATCCCAACACTTGTAATCTTGAAAGGCCTTTCTTACTAGCCAATTTCAATAGAAACAACAAGGCTACAAATTCCCCCTTATTATTAGATCGCCAATCGGAGAGTATCTACAATATATGAAGTGGGAGTGGCTCAAATAAAGGACCACCACAATGCCACAATGAGGTGTGTGACCTTGACTAACCTCGTCGAAGTACCCCTAGGGAGATTTGACGTTAATATCCAACATGATTAGTATCCTTGACTTGTTGGTATGTGTATCATACCTAAACTTATGCACCAATGCATAATCCACAGTTGAATTCCATTTCAAATATACATAATTATATGTATTATCATCAACAAGATTGATTAGTGATTACAGGTATATGTTCCCATCATTTGTTAACCAGAAATGGGATGAATGGTTTCATCACCCTAGAAAGTGCGATTACGTTATGTAAATTAATGAAAATAAACATCCTACAATCATATGTTGCTACAATTAATCATAAGAGGGATAACCCATGCATAGTTAACTCCTTGAACATGAGTAAAGATGAAAAATATTTAAGCATGGAATGCATTTTTTATGTTAAGCCTCACTCGAATAAGTAATTAATAGAGTAGAGATCTTCATTTAGGTTGTGATTTTTAGGTCAATATTAAGGTTAGCCTCAAGGTATAGATTCCACTCCGTCATTAAATCATGAAAGGAAAGTGTGTACTTATATTGAGGATTAGCAGCATGAGTGAGAGCATCCCAATTTATATATCAAGATATTACATTTTTAATTGCAAAATAATAATACAAGAATTCATTTTGAGGTTTCAAGTTGTGTGCTACCCTATATTACTATTTATTTGCAAGGGGAGGGGTTCTTTCACATTTTGGTTTGCAATCATAACCATAGTATTCCATGATAAGCCTATCATGTCTCAGAAAATTTCCATGTTTAATACAAAGGAGGAGATCATGCCTACCCTTAGGATTCTGTTTGGGGTTGTGTAAAATAAAAAAGGAATAATAAGGTCCATTTCTCTACCACTGAAAAAGGAGTACCATTTATACTCATCTTTATATATGAAATGAAGGATTATATTTAATTTACCTTGTATCTCAAATTATCTTTATGGATAGAGAAGCAAGAAGCATCACTTCCATTAATCATTATCATCACTAGTAAAGACACTTAAGAGGAAAGTGTTACGGGCCATTTTGTCGCATCAACTTAAATGACCTGAAAAATATATCAATCAACATCCTTGAAGTTACAATTTGTCACGATCCCTTTGCAAATCCCTAAATGTCACTTCTCCAAAAATTCTAAGTTTATGGGACAATTAGCTCAAAAACATTGTTTTTAGCCCCAATTCACCTAGCATGCTTAACCACGTACGTCAACATATGTTACATATTTGATAGTCAATGCTGGTCAGCACATGTTTCTCACTTCTGTAGGTGCACTTCTTCTAGAAATTCAGGAAAAATAAAAAATATCTTCGAAGCTTCCTCTTCTAGATGCTTCCAAGGTAGTTTTAACTATTTACCACAAATACATAGCTCAAATTCTTATCTGATCCTATATTTGAGACCTTATCCCTTATCCCTTGAGCTCATCCTCCCATCATATGTGGATCTCAAGCCTAGATTGGTAATTGGATAAGAGTTTCTAAACTACCATACTTGTCCTATAAATTTATTGCCTCTCATAAGGTCTAGGTTGGATTTTGGAGATTGATAGTGCCCTCATGCTGCTGCTTTGAACCTAAAGCAGTCATCACATTCATGAATTAGGGTTGATGTTGATGTGTGCTTTGTGACAAGGAAGGATAAGTCAACGTGGGGAGACATCTACAAATTTAAACTTCTATTTATGGTTGTAACTCCCTCTTATATTTGTTAATACAAAGAGCATATTTTTTCCCTATTTTTGTTGTGAGGTGTTCGCACTCATGTATTTAAATTCCATGCTGACTCATTGAATATATATTTTATATTATGTTATGTGGATTATGGTTCCTTCGATTGTTCTAGTCATGTGTGTAGGTTCTAATTACATCACTTGGAGCTAGAGTTGGAGCTTACAAGTAAGGAGGAAAATAAGGCTAGCTACAAATTCCAGGTGGGCTTCTTTCCCATTTTCTAATTTCTCTAAGGGAAACTTGAATCTATTTTCTTCCGTTGTTCTAGATCAGACCACTAGATCTAGGGAATTCAATTTTGTCCACAATAGTAAAAATCCTATATAACAAAATTGGTGACCATACTGGAGAACGATTCTTCCCTTAGTGGTTTCCTTGATCTTAGCACCTTTTCCCCTCTTAAAGTGACCTTAATTGACTCACTTAGACATTGATTGACTTGAGGAAAATAAAATTTTGAGCTTGGTTGAGTTTCTTGTGTCGTGTTTTGACTGAAACATCTCCAGCGCATTCCTTGTTGTGAAACAGAGTGCTTCAATGCGCCTGTTCCTTCTTTGTACTTGCACTATAGTGCACTAGTTTCTGTTTTGCACTTGCGTTTATCCTATAGGATGCAAAAAATTGCATTCCTTTTCCTTGCTCATCATTCTGCTTTGGTCCAAAAAAAATTGTTGAGTCTCTGAGTTTGTCTATTTCTTTGAAAGTCCAATCCCTTATGTGAAATTGTGTGTTTTTGCTTTCGTTTTTGCTTTCACTTGTGCACGAGAAAAGGTTCCTTACAACTTCAGAAGTCTTTCTTCTTCTATCTCAGTCATGACAAGTGAGTGATATGATGCTTTTCTAACATCCACCTTACCACCAAATATGTGAATGGAGTCTCCGTGTTGGCGGATGTGAACCAAAGACAACAAGTTTCTCCTCAACTCCGGGAGGTATAGAACATCATGTAGAAGAAAGTTTGGAAGTCCAGCCAGTTTGAGCGTGATGGTGCCAAGCCATGATGGCTTGATTTTTGACTTGTCTGCAAAGTATACTTCTCCATCAACACTATTAGTGCATTCTTTAAAAATAAGTATAAAGAGGATGGCTCACTTGACAAGCACAAAGACAAGCTTGTGGCAAAAAAAAAATCACATAAGGAATGGGTTGATTATGTGGATACTTTTTCCCCCACAACAAAATGGGCTACCATTCGGACACTCTTTTCCTTGGCAGCTAAAAATGGTTGGAAAGTCCATCAGATGGATGTAAAAATTGTTGAGTTGAATGGAGATCTGAAAGAGAATGTGTTTATGTCCTAACTAGAAGGATTTTTTGTGACGGGCTGGGAATGCAAAGTATTCAAGCTTGTAAAATCCTTGTATGACCTCAAGCAAGCACCAGGAGCCTAGTATGAGAAATTGAATGAGCATCTTCTAAAACTCAATTTCAAACATTATGATCTCGATGATGCAACTTTGTTTGTCAAGAAAGTTAGCAAAACAAATGTATATCTTATGGTGTATGCAGAATATATTTTGATGACAGGGAACAATGAGAACAACATTTGATCCATAAAGAAGGAACTGAGAAAAGGATTTGAAATGACATATTTGGGTTATGATCACTACTATCTTGGTATTGAAGTAACCCAACATCCGAAGTTTATATTCAACTATATATAAGTCAAATCCTTGGGATTATATGTAGGTAAAATCCAGCACCTCACCATTCTTTTTACTGTTAATCATGTAATCTCTTACAAAGGTAACTCAAGAGACAACAACTGCAAGCAGTTAAACTTACTAGATTTATTTGATGTTGTTGTTAGAATAAAAAGGGTAAAGGCATTAGGAACAAATTCCTTGAATCACATTGATAGTTCCGTCCATTTCAAAAGAAGAGTGTGCCATATCAACCACCATCCATCTTAGTTAGTCTGCATAAAAAAAATGCATAAATTTCTTGCCAAAGGGAATGTTTGTTTGTTTGTTGCAATATTTTCCATTAGATGTGTTGCATCTATTTACCTTCTCTAAATTAGTATAAGCTACACATTGTTTGAATTTCACATCCCATGATTTTTTGGGACATTTTGTCTATAATACTGGCTTAACTAGATCAAACATACCATTGAACCAAAATGTGGCCATGGCCTTACCAATGTTTGTCCTTATTGTTGTGGGCATTGACAAGGATAGATTAAGTGATTTAATGAAAAACTTGTGGATATTGATGTAATCATACTCAACTTTCTTGCCTTAGTAGTCCTTGTCTAGAAAAAGGATGGTCTTTTCATTGACTCGGACAATATCCATAATTTTGTTTATTAATCGACAACCAAATCATTTGGGTTATATGTAGATAAAAGCTAACAAACTAACCCATTCCATTACTGGGGACTTGGTTTATTGGTAAATTGATGGTTATTATTGGTTTCCACATAGGTGTTGTTTTCTTGTCAGTTCTCTGGTGTCAAGGATGGATTATTAATTATTGTTTCATTACATTGCATAATATTCAAGTATTTCTATATCTTTATACTGATATTTAATGCAATACTTTTTGGATAGATATGTATTGCCCATAGTACCCTAGAGTTAAAACCCACAGTACGTTGGAGTTAAACCAAATCTTTTTTGTTTTGTTTTCACATTCAACTATGCAAAATTAACATCCAAATATAGATTTCAAGTGATGATTATAGTTTTGGCATATGTTACAAATCTAACATTCTACAATAATTTTCTTTGGAGAAGCCTTTGGGTCAATTTTTCTCAATTCTCTTTTGTTGGTCGGGTACTTGATGCTCATGTTTGAATTGTACATACTATAGAATGATATCTCCCTATTGGCTCTAGTTGAGTTGATATGGTTTTATGATTGACTAATGTATGATATTTTTAAATAGTTTTTCCTTATCCTAATATTTGAAAGGCATAAAAGGAAAAAATAATGGAATGGTTTATGACTGTTCAATTTATTAGTTTTTGACATTTTGTGTAGTTGTTGGAATGGTCACCATTAAGAAGTTTTCTTTGTTCCTGCAATGGCACACATGAAGCGTTCATTATTTAAAATTATTCAAACAGTAAGCTGCTAGTCACCACTAAGAATGGTCCCATTTGTTCCTACAATGATTTAGATCCTAATTTCGTTTTGCATTGACCACCCATGTTATTATAGGTACACACCGGTTCATCCTTCCCCACCACTAACCCTAGTGTGAGATTTATCTAATTCTAAAATGAATGAATGCTATTTTTGGTGCCATATCACTTCCAACCCAATATTTTGTGCAATAATCCTACCGTGTCTCCACACAGTTGTAGTTGTAGGATTACGAATCTTATTTAAACTCTGTCTCTAAATCTTTTGGAGTTGAAGAATAAGATTGTCGGAAGGAAATGTATTTTGAATAGTCTACAATTGCATCTGCACCTATATGAACCTATGATCTAAATCCAACCTTTCAAGCTATGTATTTTCCCACAATAGTGAAAGTGAAAGAGCCTTCCATTGATTAGATGAATTTGTTGAGGTTTTCGTTGGATTTTTGAGCCAATATAAACTAAACTTGAGTAAGAGGTGACATACTTGGAAACCAGAATTCTTATCCAACAACTATCATTGGATTTTTTTATTTGATGGGGGCAAGAAGCATAATTGAAAACACACTTAACTCCACAATCCTCTATTGTATATACATTTTCACTAACCCTTTGAAATCATATTAGTAACGCTCAATTTGTGGTGCAATCTATGACACACACTTAAGGCAATGATCTCTACTCCCAATAGTAACAATAATGAACGAACTTCCTTAGGTGCTCATTTTTAAGATGGAGTGGAGTTGGTTTCCAGTTTTATGGAGTTGCAGAGTGGTGGTGCTATAGCTGGGGAGATCCTCCCAAACCTTTTATTTCAAAGCTGCTAGACTCAGAATTCTTGAAAGTTTAAATTGATTATGTGACTGCTTCTTTCTTAGCTGGTGTTATTATATTTATGATATGTATTAGTAGTTAAGCATATTGGAAATGTTTAATGTAATTATATAAAATAGATTTTCAGAGTAGACAAAATTTATGTGTGTGTGTGTGTGTAAATATGTTGGTTTAATGAACTCACTTCTCTGAAGTAATTACACAAATGATGCAAAAGAAATATGAATAGTTGTTAAAGAGCGTAAGTCAATAGAGGCCCTAGGAAGTATATTGCATTCTTATTAGCGGTTAGTAGAATAGATTAGGAATAGATAACTGATTTTTTCAATTATATATCACTAAAAAACATGTTGAGGATTAAGAAATAGATCATTTCCCACTTGTCTAATATGAATTTATTGTTATCTTATTTTTCTAGTCTTCAAAGTGTAAAAAATGGTGCAAAAGTGGAGTTTATGCATTGAAGTTTCATGCTTTCCAAATCCAGGTCAAGCAGTTGTGAAATGTGTCCTTCAAAATATGACAACAAATAATGTTCTCCATAGGAGAGAAGTTCCGGGAAGGACGAAAAATAATGAAGCATACTACTTTGCCCTTGTTGAAGGGCTAAAAGAGGAAAAACAAACATGATGTCAATGATATTGTAATCTTCACCAACTCAAAGCTAATATGTAATAAAATTAAAGACATCTATTGGGTTCAGAAGGATAATTTAAAACCCCTTTATAGGGAAGCAATAAATTGGAGTTGTTAATTTCAATCTTTTACCATCGATTACTTTGAATACATTCAAATGATGTCTAGTGATATAATATCCAGAGCATTGTTAAGTGCCAATGTAGATGTCAAATATGACATAGGATCACCATCCACTGCAAAAAAAATCATTGATCAACATCAAGATATGTCCCTAGTATGCGAATGGGTTTTTGTTATTATTTTTCTTGGGTCTACAATGGCATGGTTCTTTCACTAAAGAATAACCTGTTAATGTATTATTTTTCCCCAACTTGCAACAATTGCGGTTTTTTGTATGGGTGACAAATTTATGGGCAAATGTAACATATTCCATGTATATGGACAAATGTATTTTGAGAAAAGTAATTGGTTCATAGTCTTGTGATTGCCATTAAAAGATTATGGTGTTGTCTAACTGAGTTTTATCTTTTAAATTTTTGGCTAAAATCTTGCGAAATATTGTTTTAAGTCAAATCATTATTTAAATTCTATCTGCGCAAAAATGTCAATATAACAATTTTGGCCTTGGCTATTAATGAGAAAGTAGACTAATTAACAAAGGGGATTTTGACACAAGTCTTGTTACTCATTGATACTTGTCTTTTTTCAATAATCGAAGTAAAAATTGCGGACTGTGTCCCACTGCCCATTACCTTGAAATCTATACTGAATTTATTCAAAATGATTAATTATTTCTAATATTCCCAACATCATATGTTTTGGGTTGTTATGCCTAGTTGTATATGGGTGTAACATCATGAACCGATATCAGGGAAGAGGTATAACTCTTAAATGTTCTGATGGTATCGTTTCCTTTTAGAATAACAACTGAAACTTCAATTGTTGAAAGGGATGCTTTTCTCATCCTTCTAAAGAGCATATGCTAAGACATAGTTGCAGCAAAATAGCCTTTTGTGAGGAAGGAGCGTTGTGAAACTATTTTGGATTGTTGTGCATCACTACATAAAGTTATGGAGCATGGTAATACATGTAGTTGTTCAATTGCAACTCAGTTTTGGTTTGGTTTTAATATAATTTGGATAAAATTGGTTACAATATGATTAGTTATGACACACATGCTTTTCTTCAAAATATTTTTGAACATGTGTTAGCGCATTGCATACGGTTGTGGTTATTGGTGGTTGGAAAAGTTTGTCCATGCTAGATTTTGTTCACAACTGTTTTTAACTATTAATAGTGTAAAATTAGATGTGACTGTATTGTTGATGACTTGTAATGGGTTTTGATGTATTGTAATCAAATCCCTTGGTGCCAATAATAGGTTACCACATACCTTGTACTGGATATCTGAAGGACATTTATTTTTTTGGAATAAATTGCTTTATTTAACTATTATATGAACAGTGACAATACATTGGGCATTTTATAAAAAAGGGCTCACAAACACAACCACCAAAGTAATTTGGGTGGGTTGGAAAACCAAAAATTTCATTAGCCTAACCAATGACCCTTTGGTGAAAGTGATGAAACATAAATTCCAAAATGTAAATAGTGTTTATTTCATCGATCCATGGCCCAAAAATAACATAAGAACTCAAACAAGGTTATGGAGAAGTTGGGGTAATCCCAATATGGGTTGGTAGATCATTGTGGTCATTGGATTCAGACCCCAACTATCCACAACAGTCTCATGATCATTAACTATCAGGTCATATTTTTTTTTTTCTGGTATCCTCAAGAGATTTTTCAACATACAAGAATGCAAGAGAAAGTGTAAGAAACTTGTCATTGTGTAGTACCTAATGGGGTGGTCAGCTATCCTGATGCTCCCTCCACTCTCTGAATGCATGGCCAACTTGTTGGAATGGTCTCTGAGAATGGAGTGAAATAAATGGAAACAAGCACTCAGGGGCTCCTTTCTCAGTATAGAGGGCACCTCCCCAAATGTCCAATAGCTGCTGCCTTAAGTGGACCATATCCAACTCAACTTTTTTCACTTCTACCAAGATTTCCATATACATATTTGCATGAATATTGAACTGAAATACCATATGAAACTTATTGTAGGTTGGAAATTAGAAAATAATGAATTATTCCTTTTTTCCCATACGAGAAAAAAGAAATACTTCCACTCTTATTAGTTGTTATATATTCTTCAAACTCCATAGCCTAGGGGAGTTCATCCCCAAGCAAGTTTATTTTCCAGGTAAAGGGAGTGAGAAGGAAATAATCACGAAAGGAGACAACCCAATACCAGGAACACTTAGTAAAGGGACACAACCAAATACGATGTTTAGAGACTTTTGGATCTACCACACAAAGCACATAAATTTTTTATTTCGCGTGCCTTTTAGTTTACTTGTTGGATTTGATACATTTCAGTCTTAGTCATTCTTTACTTGGAAAACTAGGTTTCAGGTGTACCATTAGTGGGAAAACTTCCCCACTACTATATCCACTATCAGAACACATATATTAGTTGGTTCTTCTACACTCACTAATTATGACAATGGAATTTGCACTAATTTTTTTCCTTCCATCTATACCAATTTATATATTTCTCACTTCCATGTCATAAATAAAGAAGGATATTTGTTGTAACTGACAAAAAGAAGAAAATACCTTATTGGTGACTCTGCTTGGAAAAGAATTCAAATATATGCATGGGCCTATGATTATGAAGGAAATCACAACTGTAGAGTTACGCAGAGGTGTCTCCTTTTTCATTTGAACATAAGAAAGTTGTGATGGTTGAAAGTTAAAACTTTGGTTGGTGTTATTCTATATATATTTTGTGGATTTCTTGTATGTGAGAGATGTTAATCATTCACATGGTAGAATATGCACAAGGTATAGTTTTATGAGGTTCCTTGGGAATATGCGATTAATGAAGAATTAATTGATATTGCAAAAAAAATAGTTTGCTTCAAGTCTAATTTATATTTATCACATTCATGACACATGAAAATAAACATCATAAATATAATGTATTTATCATTGACAGAAACTCAGGAAATGTAGTTCACCACAAAATAGAGTAAATTTGACAATGACTCAGATCTCAGAATCGTTAAAAAGCTGAGATCTTCATCTCATTTTTCTTATATTTATAGTTTCTTAAGGTATACATGAAGTTTACATTCATAATCCATACACTAGCTATATTGTGTGTCATAAATTTATTTCCAAACAATGATAAGAATACTTGTTGGTTGATATGTGATATTATAAACAATAGCAAAAGAGAAACTAAATGTCTTGAATGAAAACAATGTCTGAATAATACAGGATAGCTACAAATTTTGTCAAGTGTCAGAAGGGATTGATTTTCCTTGATCAAACTTGGAGTCCACCATGTAGAACCATGGACAACAAAATGGGACCTCTGAACAAGCATTCAAAAAACTTGGAGAGTATGTCATTGAATTCCATATTTTGCACACTGAATGAAAAAAAAAGAAGCTAGACACAAACAACTGCGCAAGATCCTTGCTAACAAATATCCATAAAGTTCACCACAAGATATGTTATCTATTATCATAGGGTCCTCACATGAAATTGATGCATTTAACTTTCTCCTCTTTTGTTTTGAGTTGCTTTCCTCATGAGTGCCCATAATACTTCTTTCCGGGACTACATGAACTAGGTTGTTCTCCATCGCAATCCAACAGTTTGAAGATGTTCCATGCATAATGTTGCACATAAGAGGATGTCGCAAATAGTAACATAACTACAAGAATTATGCACACAAGAAAAATACTAAGAATCACATTATATAAATCATATATCTATATATTGTATTTATTTTTATAGGATTTTAAAAAACTCAGTATCTGGTCTAGTGACATGAGTATCTAACTTTCAAAATTTACAACAAATTATCACATTTAAAGATAAATATAGAAAAATGTGAATGAAACTCCCATTTTTGTTTAAATCCCACATTATATCCCAACACACACCAATCGTGTATCTGTGTGATTTGTATAAAACCAATCTTAAATTCTCAAGATCAATAACAAACACATTGCATGTAAAATAAAATCAACAATGGGAAATCTTGCAAGAGATCACATATGAAGTAGAACTCAGTAAATAGAAAGCTAAAAACTAACCACGAGATGCTAAGTACAATAATAATTGCAAAAGAATCAAAAGTATTGTATTATGTGTGGCACGGCCTCTCACATGTGCACAGAGACAGTCACATCTTTGTGTATCAATGTGTATGAGAGTTATTTTTACATGGGTACTATGAAAATCAAAGCAACATCTCTAAGTTTCAACTATCATTTTGTTTAGAGGGCTTTGTATAAGATTTATGGATCCACATCCATTAATGGGAATGATTACCTTCATCATCAATGTGATGGAAGTTGTCATGCCTAAGAAAATGACGTTATTTTTTTAATACCATCTGCAGGCCTGAATGCCTTCGTTCTTATAAGTTGTTACTAAACATTTTAATTTTTTTCTACTCTTTAAGGAGGGTTTCTAACCTCAATTTTTTGGGCATTAATGTTAGGAAAAAATAATATTTTCTATATATTTATGTGTTCTAAATCCTAAATGCGGAAACATTTATATCAATCTTTGCATGTCATATAGATGTTGTCCCTATATAATAAATACTTATTCTCATGGCTTTCCTAACAATCATTATGGTAACCCTTGTTACAATATAAAATTCCTTTTATTGTTCTAAAAGGCACATTCTACAGACCAGTATGAG
Organism: Pinus tabuliformis; assembly: GCA_031772625.1. Classification (NCBI taxonomy): domain Eukaryota; kingdom Viridiplantae; phylum Streptophyta; class Pinopsida; order Pinales; family Pinaceae; genus Pinus; species Pinus tabuliformis. The sequence continues at coordinate 337,505,733 of CM062808.1, read as the reverse complement.
GGCGATGTGTGATTACATTCGTGCTCAATGTGGATTTGACACATGTCCTTTTAATATATATATATATATATATATATATATATATATATATATATATATATATATATATATATATATATATATATATATAACCAGCCTACACCCATCTAATTGTAGATCTATCATTCATCAAGAGGAATACAATCCCTCAAAGTCCAAACCTTCTTTTGGAGGGTAGAACTTGTCTATACTCAGCTAACGGATAATTTTTCTTTTCCTTGAAGCTAGACAATGTGCTTTGAACTCATTTACACCCCTACTTTTCATTCACTAGCACTACTTTTGCTTCTTTCATATTTCCACCATTATAGATGCTCAAGTTAGATCATGAAGATGGAAGGAATCACTCGAAGAGACTCAAGGAGCATAGTTCTGCGAGGTAAAAATAAACCAATTCTCCAATATATTTAAATATGGAAAAGATATGAAACAAGAGCTTCCATGTTAACAAAGTACTCTAAAATTTCTAATCAGACATATATGAATAGTTTAGAAAAAAAGAAAAAGAATGGATTAACTTGATTTACAGAAAACTACAAATTCCTCATGTTTGATTCTATAGTAGTACTAGATGTTTTATTGTCTTGACTACGGGCATAGATAAGCTATCATTATTAGTTAAAATTCCATTGTTTTATATGTTATACACTCAAAAACAGACATTCGTCAACGTTACAAGAATTAGGGTTACAACTAAAGCAACAAATAATAAAATGGCACAAGTGATTAATATAAAAGAAATATACAGATATTAAGTCAAACCAAGATCCAATTAGAACCAGACTCCCTCACATGACCATTAACATGATCAGGAAAAATAGATAACCATGGAACCATGGAACTTGGATTACAATAGAGCATGGAAAATATATTTGAGAGACTAAAAATTATCCTTGTTTACAAAATGACATCTCAAAACTTTCCTTGCATCCTGCTTTCTTCCATCAACATCCTAAATCATATGTTGCTCCTCCTTGCAATTTAGGACCCCTGAGGTGTGGGTGTTTTTCAAAACTGGGATTAATGGCGAGACATTTCTGTTCACAATGTTGTTTGCAACAAATAATACAGTGTGAGGTCACTGAGAGGCTTATAACACCAGTGAATAGAACATGGGGAATCACATTGAGATCAATAACATGTATAAAGGTTCAAAGTAAGTGTTGAAATTGGTCTTGTTGCATACGACAAACACAAAACATAAGTGAAATTAGGAGTATTTTGCTTTGAGCATAACAAGCTAAATATATCAGAATGTGCATCAAACATTTTGAAAAATAATCTTAAGGGTAACATACCTCTAAGTCTGTAACATACCTCCTTGCAACATACCTCTAATTTTTCTTTTGAAAGAAATTAATTAATTCACATGTAGACCAAAGTCAGTATTTAAAACTGTTGTGCAGTTTGAGATGACAATTTTAGAAATAATATTGGCTCAATGGCATGGTTCAGCATGAGTTTGTTGGTGACCAAGGAATTTGGAATTTTTGAATATGCTTAAAGTTGTTTGTACTTATGTTTTCCTTGTATGTTGTACTCCACTCTAGACGAGTATGTTCTAGGAAAGGAGGGCTCCAAAAGCCATGCTAACATTACACCTTTTCCTACACTATTTGTATTGCCACAAGTCATGCTGACATTACACCTTTTTCTATACTATTTGTACTTGTTAAAATCCAAGACCCATAATAGAACTGCAAATAAGAGCACACTAGGAATTAGAGATAATAATAAAAAATTTCAAAGTATAATCAATCACACAAGTTTTGAGAATCTCAAGCTTGCAAAGGGGGAAGTGATATTACTGCAACTTCAATTAATGAATAGCCCATACCAACTACTCATCAAACAAGAGGAGCCATAGCACAAGAAGCAACATAAGATGCCCATTTTTTATCATCCAATATCTTGTCAAGGGGACATACACTTACCTCTTGAACCAAAATGAAATCTTCGTAGGGAAGTTAAATAAGAGGTTCAACACAATTAGATGTTGTACATATCATCCACACCTTGGGGTTTCTAAATAAAACATAACCAAGTTGTGCTACACTCCCTTAACTACAACGAATAGAAAGTTGTCAAAATTCTATGTAAGAGAATTCTACAACATCCCCTTCTATGTCTGTAATTATAATTTCCTAGAGAATAATTTCAATGATAACTTGGTAAGTGCATAATAGATACATTAAAATGTTAACTTGATAAGTGCATTAACTACAATATTTTTTTCTTACTGAGATCTTGAACTTGGAATTTTCACCAATGGTTTAAAAGTCCTTCAAGAACCCAGGTATATCTAACTACTCTTGAACCCAAATAAACCACTGCCATGAGCTTGTAGACATCAACCACTTCAGCTTTATGATGACAAATCTCATAGTTGTGTAAGATGACCTCAAGTAAATATGCGCCACTGGGAATTTTTAGATAGCAAGTCTTCATGGCCTCTTAGAAAATTTGACTCTGAGCACTTCCTCTCACCTATCTGCCTTGTTGTGCACTATTTGCAATACTATCTTGGCACCCATTATAGATTCACAAACAAGATCTTGACATGGAGGTGTTTAGGAATTCAAAATTCTACACAACACAGAGGTTTCATTTTCAACCTAGAAGGTGTCTTGAATCTTATCCCTATAAATTTTCAGCCTTAAAGCTGTTGTAAAACAAGATACGAAACAACAATAGAAAGTAGTCAATATTCTACTTCAAAATAGTCCCACCTTCTAAAAAATTCAAAGAGAAAAGATATCCAACCCATGGTATAAGTATACATAAGGTGCTTTGAATATTTATTAGTCTTACTTTCACTACAATGAGTTAATAGGTTGCAAGACTGATGTAAACCATTTTTTTTATTATTGGGTTTAGGGTTTGGTTGTAGCAAGTGAAATTTTAGATTTGTATTTATAAAATTTATCCCACTTAAGGAGTACAAAACATCAATGTTTTCTTAGAATAATTAGCAAAGCCAGGCTCAAATGTGGTGTCACAAATCAAAGGTTTGAATTAGAAAATAATAAGTCTAATTCAAGATAGAAAATTGAGGGTTTATTAGACTCAATGAACAATCTGAAATGAAGTATTTCATGTTGTTAGTTTCAGATTGAAAAATAGAATAAAATATTGCTTTCATGACTTTTTTGGGTGGTTGAAAGGGGAGAACTGGTTCCTTTATTTCCAAATTGGGCTATGGGCTCAAATGGGCCTCTGAAAGGGATATATAACAATATTCTTAGGATAACTAGGGCTGCAAAAGAATGATGCAATAGTCCTAAAACAAATGCAGTAATTTAGCAAGAAAGGTATTTTCATATCCATTACCAACCCAGGCAATGTGAGGCGCATGCAAATTGCACATGGAAGAATAAGGAATATTAAGAATATTTTACCACTCAAACCAAATAAATGAAAGAAACCTATTCAAGTTACTATGCATTTAATTGGGCCATCACTTCAAAAAGTACATGCATACACTCTCTAAAAAGTACTTACCTATTTTTTGTGCATAACTCATTGATTCCCACTAGAGTTTAAGCCCTTCCATGGATGATTGATCATGGTAGAATATGATGCTTCTCCACTTGTTCTATAGTTACCTAGAAAAGTGTCAAATGTTAGTGCAATGAAATTTGCTAGAGCATCAAGGTATATATGCGCACACAATGAAATAGAGCATCAAATGTACCTGGCATGGCAGGTAATGTTGGATGGTCTTACATCTCCCTTTGGTCTTGGTTTATAGCCATGGTTTTGGATTGTTACATCGCTATAAAAATAAACATACCACATGTTAAATAATGGTGATGACTAAATACTTAAATCTAAAACCATGACTCTATTCAACACATTAAGCTAACCTGGAACCATAGATATGTAATTATTTGATCGAGGACCTCCTTGCTTATTGAGGTATTGAAAATCAAATGGTTCATATTCTGATGGATCAATATTTAAATCAATTTCCATACCATTGTTTTTTTTGTTGCTTCTTCTTTTCTTTGCGGGGCTAAAGAAAATCTTCTTCGTCTTCAAAGACAAATCAAGAGAACCCAACCAATGTGTGAAGTCAAAATCCATAATGTGAAAATCATTGGCTTCATCCAACACTTTTTTAACCAAACAATTCAACTGGTTTTCCTTTGTCAAAGTAGTAGGAGGGTTATCTAAAATGAGATGTACATGGGTAAACAACACCTCCCTTGCCAAATCAAGTGCCTCGACATCTACATCAACAATATTTATGGCCATAAGAGTAACATCGACATCTACATCATGGTTTTGGGGCTCTATATTGATCCCAAGAGGGTTATTGAATATGTTATCCTTTGCATGTTGATGAAGCAATGGATTTGAATTATCTGAGTGGGAATACAACCAATTAACCTTTATGGCATGCTTGCAAATATTTCCATGAATAGACCATGTAGATTCACACATTATAAAATTCGTGTGATACTAGGTGATAAGGTATTTTTTACCTTTATCTGACTAATTTCTCACCCATTAAGCACGAGTTATACTCTCATGAGGAAAACAAGGTTCAACGGTTGTTAGTAGCATATGCAACAACCAATCCATCCTGCAAGCACATTTTTTCTTCTATCAGATAAAAATGCAATTTTTAAGTAACAATGGTATGACTCAAAAACATTATTAGTCTCCTAATTTGCATGAGGACAATCTCGTCAACCTTTCACCCACATCCCTAATTGCAAATAGAACTATGTTAGTCTCAATATATCACCTTTATAGAAGACAAAAATGTATATAATATGAAAAGTTTGTTTACTTCCGAATCTTATCTCTAACAACCCAATTCTTATGGAAATAGTCTAAGAACTTCTCTTCATCTGCAAATTTGAAAAAAAAATGATTGATTACATCTTCCACATCATAATTGAGAGTGTGTTTCATGATGAAACGTAACTCACTGAACATCTCATTGGATTTTATGGAACTAGTGTCCAACTGATTGGCATTTTTTAACCAAGCCCTCCGTACATGCCAAACACATTATATCACATCACAACCTGTGATCCTCCCACCATATTCAATGCATTTTAGTGTGGTATTTTTAGAATAAATGCAAGTTTGGTTATATCATGACAATGTTAAAGTTACCTCAAGGCAATGATTTCATCCAATGCATCATCGACCATAAAGGCATTGACTTTTCAATCAGGATGGATTTGGAAACACTTGTGCATGAGATGTTCCAACCATAGTGCAATATCATCTAAAGTTTTTCGTGATGCCACAACCCATGCAACTGGCACCCCGCTTTGTTGATCATCAAATTCCAAGAGTGTATACAACTAATATTGTCTTATTCAACATTACATAAATTCAAATACAAGTTTTTAATCATATTGAATATCTACAACTTAAATAAGTTTATTCAATCAATCATTAGCATCTGACTTAACCCATATTTATTTGTATTAAATATTAAATCCATGGTTATTAAGATATTGTGTGATAGTTTGACCATTGTCTCCAACATCCGCTTTGTTTGAATCCCTATTATAAAAGGGACTTCCACAACATTGGGCTTTTGGTAAAAGGAAAAATCTTCCTGGTGCTTTTGATACCAAAGGTTTACACTCATTCCATCATTTTTGTGAAGTTGATAACTTTCCTTCGCGAACCTGTTATATATATTTACAATATCTTTCCAGCATAAGAAGAAATCACTATCTCGAGTTTTCGCATCCATGCCAACATATCTCTTAATGTGGGTTCTATACACTATATCAATAGGCACTCCAAAAAAAAAATAACTCTCTACATATGCAACAATGTCCCTTGAAAGCTTTGGCCTATTCAAGGTCTTGGTCTCACTTGAAATGTCATGTTGGTCATAACAAGGCCAACCTTCCTCATATTCATGTTCATACATATTAAAAGTTAGTATTTCTCTATCAGGAATTTCATTTATAACCTTTACAATAAAATGGCATTGGCAACCTCTCTTCTGCACAAATGAGGTCCTTCGTTTAGTTAGAGGATAACCTCTTTTGTCCTTTGGGCGAAATGAATAATGATAACTACAACAAACTTTTTGAAATGTTAGTAGATACAAAGAAAGATAAATGTGGTTTCAAAGAATCTAAATAATGCATTTTTTAAATACTTACATTTCATATTGCAATGTAGTGGTATCTCTTTGTCTTGGTTCTTTGTTTGTTTTCCTTATGAAATTACATGGATTAATGGGATTCACTTCCTCTTCTTTGATAAAGTCAAAAATTTGTTTTAATGGGATTAAAGCAACTCAATCAATACTATTGTTATTTCAATTTATTTCTATCCAAACTAAGTCTTTACTAGAGAAGGTCATTTTGACTTTGAGGCCTTGCACCTCAAGATCCATGATATGCTTCCATTTTCTTCGCTAACTGATCTGGTCAAACAATATCCAAGGACACCAGAGAAATAACTTATATAGAAACATGCTAGCAACAAAGTTATATGTTCTAAAGAAAAACAACAAAAGAAAATAGATGATAGAAAATGAAAGTGAGGGCGGAGTTATGGACTGATAAATGAAACCTTGCCTACAATTACAATTACTCGTATTATTCTTACTATTGCATATACTTACTGGGACTAAACCCTGGTCTAAAACAAACTTATAGTAATCATATACATTGTCATTGAAGCCTAAGGTAAAACTTTAGGCAACATTAATCGAGCTAGTCTAAAACAAACTTGCACTAATCATTTACACTATCATTGAAGCCTAAGGTAAAACTTTTAGGCAACATTAATAGAGTTGGCAATCTGTACTTGACTAAGAAAAAGTGATAGTGATGCAATTTGGTTCTACCTGTTTGTTAAGATGCTTCTAGTTGTGAGTATGTTTGTCATATTTTCTTTTGTACATTCTCGGGTTAATGTTGTGATTGGTCTCACATGATATTCTCAAAAAATCCAATTTACTCACTTTTTTGATAAAGGAAATTAGAAACTTAAGTTTCATAACATATTCCAAAAAAACTCAATGTTGTAATTAGTTTGAGAGGATATATCTAGAAAAGCCAATTTACTGAACTTTTTGTTAAAAGGAGATAAAAAAAACTTATGTTTCATAGTAGATTCCAAACAAAAACATTAATTTAAATTGGAAAAAACATCAAACCCTTATAAACATAAAATAAAATAGTGTTAAAAATAGATTCAATTAAAATTAATGACCTTTGATGAGAAATCCAGTCAATTGTAATCATATAAATGAGCTTAAAACTAATATTTTTAACTTATGAAAATGTGTTCTCCATAATTGGGTGGAGAGAGGTTGACACAGTTGTTCCTATTTATGTAACCAGAACTGAAAGGAGAAAATGAGGAGAAACGTGATTTTGGTATGCGTTTTGAGATTTATTAGCTGATTTATTTATATTGAAAATTTAAGAGGGATATTTTAAAATGCATAAAAAATGATTAAGCATCATGTTCTCCAATTAGCCTTAACAATTCAAGGTGAGAAAATATAGGAGAGACTTATTTAGGTTTTACATAAGGTAATTGTGTTCTATCTGCAGACTAGTATGGCGAAAATAAACATTTAGGATTATGTCAAATTTAATATTTTAAATATATTAATATTAATGGTTATATTATAGAAAATAATATAGTTTTTTTATAACTAAAAGTTTATTGTGTTGATAAATATATTTTACATTTTTTAAGCTATTACTTGGAGAATGTTTTTGATAGAGATTAACCATCAAATGTAGTTGTTTGGCAAGGAATCAAGAAACTAGTAAACGAATGTCCATCCTGTATGGTAGGGAAATAAGAAATTATATTTTTGTGATTTATATTGTGGATGAAAGTTTTTCGGATTAATTATGTTATTAGAATTGGGTCGACGTTTCGAACCAACTAATGTGATCTTGAAGATGAACCTTATTAGTTGGTTTGAAATGTTGATCCAATCTTAATAATGTGATTAATCCTAAAAACTTTCATTTATAAAAATAATATTATTCTTTTAATTAAAAATTTATTGTGTTGATAAATATATTTTACATTTTTTAAGCTATTTGTTGGATGTTTTTGATAGAGATATACCACCAAATGTAGTTGTGTTGCAAGGAAACAAGAAACTAGTAAACTAATCTCCGTGGAACTAAAGAAGACGATCAAAGTGACCCAACTTTTTAGTAGAAGGTATTTTGGACTTACCAGGATTCGATCATCGATCGATGTTGATCCTTATTTCGTTCCTTTTTAGTTTTGTCCAAGAGTTCAGTAAGCTCGACCTGCAGGGAGAATGGAGAATTAGTTTGGGCAATGGCAATCGCAATGTCAAAATATCAATTGCAATCGACATGCAAATTCAAATGGAGAATGGGTTTGGAAGCAGGTGTAGGAATCGATTTAGCCTTCACTCACCCGCCACCTACTCCATTAATGAGCAGCGTCACATCTAATATGAGGTGAATCACATTAATCAGGTTCATGCCCCATATAACATATAGTTCAAAAACATAAACTAATAAGATATAATTTGTAAAATGATCCCAATCATAAAATTTTAGTAAGTCAATATCAATTTTAACCATTTAAATTTTCTTATTATTACAAGCACAACTGTATGTTTAAATTTATATTTAATGTCTCCAATATTAATTTTTTTTATGTAAAGTTCATAGCTTTACAAATAATTGTCAACCTCATGTTTATTTTTTTACTAAGCAGCATGTATATTTATATAAAATATATATTTGAGTGTATATATATATATATATATATATATATATATATATATATATATATATAAAGAATATTCATAGAACAAAATTTATAATTCCATATATATGAGAAAAAAAAACTCGTAAAATAAAATTCACAATTCACAACAAAGTAATGCAAAATTCTAAACAAATTCAATTATAAAGAGTCTTTTGTGTGACATTAAAAAAACTCTTTAAAACACTTATACGAAACTAATTCCACAATATTATTGTATAATTAAGTAAAAATTTATTTATGCATTTTTTATTTAAATAAAATAATAAATTTATAAATTTAACAAATCAATAAAAGCATTTAATGTAAAAGACATAGAGTACTAATACTAATTATGTCCTAAGGTGTTTTCTTTGAAATCAATTCCTCTCTCGTCTTAACTGTCTTGCTATGATCCCATGGATGCTGATGTTAGACGATTCAAATAATTGCGACAGTTGGATCCAAATTTTGTTATAAATGAATCAATATGGATGCTTTATGGATGAATCAATATGGATGCTCTAATCCGATAATCTGTTGGCTGCCTAGGGTAGACCTGTAGTGTTTCAGACCCTGAACGTTTGAGTATAAATTGCCCAGGAGCCCATTATCTGAGTTTTTATCTTCTTCCCCTGCCAACTTGTTTTTTAAAAAACCGCATTATCTAAGGGTTTATCTTTGTCCTCTATCCAGTAGTGTTTTAGAATTCCTCATTCTCTAAGTTTTTATCTTCTTGCTCTATATTTGGTTGTTACCTGGGCGTTGAGAAATACCAACTGTTGATCTAGCTTATTCATAAACCAAAATTGATTAGTGACAGTCATTGGTAGACACTATTCATATACCCTTTGGGAGAGCTAGAGAAATCTTACAAATCACTCATAATTTTTTGAATCCGCCCACTTGAAAGTCAATTGGGATTATTCTAAAAAAACCCCATGTTGCAGATTTTTAAAATTCTTTTCCATTTGATTAGAAATTTCATTTGAAATCCTCTATCTAGACCCTCCATTTTTTAAAGCTTTTTATTCACATTCTTCTATTGATCATGCATGCAATGTAAATTGGTAGCTACGTATGATTACATATGAAGACTCAGGGGTCAATCCAATAAATCATGTGTTTATTTATGCATCACAACAGCCTGTAACACTTAAAATACTCCTTCTCAGAATGGTTGAGCTTCGTTTGAAGTTTTTATGGAAGTACAGTTCTAAGTTTCCACCTTAAGCTTTGTGTAATTTGTGCTCGGTTGTACATGTACAACATAAGGCAATGTTTATTTCACATCAAATAAAGGTGATAAACAACAACATTAAAATGGCCTTGGTTCTGAGTTGTTTCCACATCCAAACCTTCCGCTTGAATGAGGCAATGTTTACTGCACATCAAATAAAGGTGATAAACAACAACATCAAAATGCTAATAACTTTCATAAAAACAAACCTAATATATAATATTAAAAACTATAAATGTTTTATTATATTTATTTAAATTAAATTTACTTTTATAACTAACCAAACAAATGCCTTTTCCTATACAAAGAGGTTCATTTTGGAATGTCACCATATACATGATGACACTTCGGTTGTCCTTTTCCAGTTAATGTCACCATATACATGATGACACTTCGGTTGTCCTTTTCCAGTTACTTTTATATGTTGAACAATGTCCTACTTTGACAATCCAAGCACCAACCATTTAAAGTAACTACTTTTTTAGGTAGAACCATGTCCTACTTTGACCATCCAAACCAACAATTTAAAGCATATTCTTTTATTTAGCATTCTCAGCATGTTGTCTATTATTCAATGTCTTTTTGACCTCATTCCGCTTCCTTGTACTTTACTAAAAGTGGATACAATCCATCCTCCTTTCCACTTCCTCATTGATTTTGTAATCATTTTTGCTTCTCTTTTCCCATTGCTCTTTAAATTCTCATTGTAATTCTTTTTTTAGCTACAACATTCATTTATTTCTTTATCTTCATCTCTACTATCTCTCGGCAAAATGAGCTACTCCTATTGGAAGTAATGCTTCCATGTGTTGTGTTGTTGTTATTGTGGGTTTCTAGGCATTAGTCTAGAAGGTGTTAGTTCCAATGTATGAGTTGGAGTCATTATCTAGAGATATTGAAGTCAATAATTTGTGTCTTATATATTTGTACCTATGATGATTAATAAAGGATCAAGTGATTTATGTGTCATAATGTGCTCTCTATTTTTCTAACATGGTATCAGATACAACTCTAGCCTAACTCCCTTTCGGGAAGGCCAGGAAGATGTGAGAGAGTCTTGATTTTATTAATGTTATGTAAATATATTAGTTAGGTGTTTGATTTCATATTTCTTATGTATAGATTTGTTCCTGTGAGTTTAGTGGTGTTGAGTTGTTGCGATCTATTTATTTAACAGCTGAGTTGTGGAGATTTCTTTTTATTGTTGTGATATTTTCTGCTCAACAGTCCAAGCATTTCGAAAGATAGGGAGTGGTGACCTCTTTGAGTTTTTTTGGTGCTATTTACCATGCTGATGGGGCTGAAAAAGGGATGAACCACACTAATGAAGAAGCACCTGAGAAATTTCAGTGTGTATTTTCATGGTCGAAAACGCAGTGGCTGCGGATCAATTGGGTGAAGGGAAAACTATTCAACATGATCTACAAGATGGAGACCTACAACTACCAGAGGTCTACTAGACATCGGGTATCAGGCTTAGAGACAAGGTCTCATTGTTTTGTGCTGCATCAAAATATTTGACCATTTGAATCATGAGAGGCTTTGCTTATTTGATGTTAGATCATGATCTTAAGTCATAGGAGCTGCATTTGTTGCCGCTGTAAGATCTTCTGTCATTTATTAAGTGGAGTGTATCTTTGATTTCTTGTAGAATGGATTTTCTTAGTTATTAGGTCGTGTAAAACCTGGAGCCACAACAAAACTCTATGTCAACACATATACTGAGAGGATCGTTTCTCACCAAGGGCTCATATCTAGTATGGGAGCTCAGTCCAAATTGGCAGGAGGGTAGATTATTGGAGCCATGTCATGCGCTGGAGCTACAAATATTCATCGCATTATGTGGCTTTTCAATATCTCAATGCTACGCATTGCGAAATTAACTGCTAGAACGCAAATTGTCGTTTGTGGGTTATCCGAGCAATCAGGAACGAGGAACAAACCTATCGATTATGTGTTTCATGTGTATCCATAGGGGAATAAAAGCTAGAAGGGGCATGGTTCAATTGTGGCATACCAAATCGGGTTCAACCCTCAGAATGGATGGAATCGATATGCTTTTTGACCAATTGAAGAATCAAATTGGTTAGGCGTATTCAGAATTTCTCTTACTAAATGCTTTGCTAAGTTGTGAAATATTTGGAGAAGCGTGGGCCGAAATTTGGAGGAGTATAGGCCTCCCTATAGACGCCCCTGATCCAAGAGGAAGGAGAGAACAATGTGCTCTAGAAGACCTCTCTATGGCCAATGTCTTGTGTAATGTTGCAAGGACATGTTGCACAGTGTTATACTGTGTAAGAGGATATACTTTGACCGTGTTGAAGTTTTGAAGCCAAGGGTGGTATTATGTCAAGGACTTGAGTGCTACGTGTACCTGTCCTATGTTGATTGGAATCAATGCTCAAACATTATTCGGCCTTCCAGGGTTGAATTAAAATTGTGTATTGTGAAAACCAATGTCTTGTATGTACTTGTAGAGGTTCAAGGGTCAATGTTGAGTTTAAAAAAAAAAAAAGATGTGAGAGATTGTTTTGGTGTTGTGTGTTTTTAAAAGGATTGATGGTTCTTAAACTGGAAGCCTCAGTGTCTAAAACGTCAATTCTTGTGTGTTAGTAATTTTGGTTATAAAAAGGGTTGTTGATTCTTAAACTGGAAGCCCCGGTGTCAGAAACATCAATTCTTGTAAGGTCAAGTTGTTTGATCAACTTTTGAACACATTCTGTATCCAAACATCCATCCTATCAACTGACGGATAGTTGAAAGAGAAATATCCGACAGATGGTGGTTGGTCCATAGGATGGTTCATTACTTGATGGCTTTTATCACGGAAGCCCTGACGAGCTAAGTTGTCAATATTTTTGATCCTACAAATTTCATCAACGATGGTCAGAGGTTGTTATGTTTTAAATGGAGGTCAAGTAACAACTCGAAGATGTGGTGATGAAAGAGCGGAGTTTGCGAGATTCCTGAGTGGATGTGAGTGTTGATGAAGACCAGTGAGACATATATTATTTTATCTTTGTTGTTGTAATATGTGTTTTCCATGTTGTCCATGTAAGAATTAAGGGAGGGTATTGGAAATAATGCTTCCATGTGTTGTGTAGTTGTCATTGTGAGTTCCTAGGCATCAGTCTAGAAGGTGTTGATTCCAATGTATGAGTTGGAGTCATTTACTAGAGATATTGAAGTCAGTAATTTGTGTCTTATATATTTGGACCTGCAATGATCAATAAAAGGATCAACTGATTTGTGTGTCATAATGTGCTCTCTCTATTTTTTCTAACAACTCCCTCCTCATGTTGCTCCTCTTTACCTCTATTTCTTCTAGAGTTGGCGCTTATTATCCGTCTTTTAATGAGTGTGCTCCTTTTACTTCTGGAAATTCCACCATTCAATATCCCTTCAATTGATTCTATTCAGTGTAGTGTTATCTATATAGGGTTTTGGTTGGTTAGCTTTAAACAATTTAAAAATTGTGTATATGTACACGAGAAGTTTCCCATTGAAGCCCTTCAGCTTTAAATGTGTGTATGTACAAGAGCAATTTCCAATTTAAACCCTTGAGCAAGGATTTAGGGTTATTGGTGTAGTTTCAAACAATGAAAAAGTGTAACTATGCCATGTTTTTCATGATGTATGATATATTTACTGTTTAATTAGTTTCAAGGTGAAGTTTTACATTTTCAAATTATATATTTCAAAACTGATTTCAATAATTCCAAAGGGGAACATATATTTGGAAATAGAGTTCCCTCACATTAAAAAGGAAGGGAAATGTCATCTTGAAAAGCGAGTGTGTTTTTAGCTAAACATGCTCAAATAAATTTGCAAAAAATTTACCTTTTCCATATTTGTTTGCCTATTTTCATTAAGATGTAAACCATGTTTCCCCTAAATTGTTATTTGTTTATATTTTTTTATTAATATTCCAACATTTTTATTTAGTAAAATTTGTTTTGAATTTTTATTTTGATTTTTATAATATTTAAGAATGATTTTAAATATAATAATTTATTCATATTTAATTTTATATTAATTAGCTGAAAGTTTCTGACAATCCGTTGAAGATAAACGTACTTAACAAATCCGGAATCCTACCTCACCTTGTACCTACCTACCATATGCTAAAAATCGAGTTAGGGAGTGTGAGTTTGTTTTTCATGGTCAATCACGAAATTCACTGGACGCCTACGCCCTCTACGGAGCCGATAGCGGAGTCAGCCGATTGTAACGATCTCAAGTTCCATGTTTTTAATGATAATAATAATAATATAATGATACTGATCATTGGTATTTATTTAAATTAATATTTGGTTTATTGTGTTTTAAATTATATACAAAATTTATAAGAATTATGGGTTTGGAGAATTTTAAGAGTTTGATTGGTTGAAGAGGTGTATATATAGGTTTTTATTTTTATTTTTTAAATAAAATAAAATAAAGTAATTAATTTAAATTTTTTTATTAATAATTAAGATCTACATTATTTGAAATTAAATTTAGTTATATTTATTATTATTTTTTTTTTGAAGATCTAATTATATTAAATAGATTTTAACAATTTATTAAATCAATAGATAGAGAAGAATTGTTAGTTTAGAGAATTTTAATAGTTTGGAACCTTGATTGATAAGGATTTTGATAATAATACTTTGAATTTTATCCATTATAATGATTATTAGTATTTATTTAAATTAAAATTTATTTTATTGTGTTTTAAATTATATACAATATTCAATAGAATTATGGGTTTGGAGAATTTTAAAAGTTTGATTTGTTGGAGAGATGTATATATAGGTTTTTCTTTTGTTTTTATTTCTATTTTTTTAAATAAAATAAAGTAATTAATTTGAATTTTTGTTAATAATTAAGATCTGCATGGTTTATTACAGGTGGCATAGTTTTCCTTGATAACAGTGATGAGTCAAACAGACGTTCGCGGATAGCAGCCAGAGATGGTTGTCCTCACTGTTGGTTTGACACCTGAGTTTGATAGGTTTTGCCACCTTCGGAAAAAAAAAGAAAAAAAAAAGATCTACATCTTTTTAAATTAAAGTTAGTTATACTTATATTTTTTTTTGTTGAAAATCCAACTATATAAAGGAGAAAAGAAAAATGCTAAATTTATTTTTTAAATGAAATAAATTTATTAAAACAACAAAAAAAAAAAAATTATAATAAATTAAAAAAATTAATATATTAAAATTATTTTGGAATAAATAGTTAATTTTTTAAAATTAAAAATATAATTTTAATTTTTAATAAAAAATAATAATTTATTTCTCAATCATCCACATTCATATTTATTTTATAATTTAAATATTTATAACATAAAAATAAAAAAAATTATTTAATTATTCAACAATTAAATTAAAATAATTATTTAGTATTAACTTGTTGAATTTATTTCACAACTATAATTTACTAGAAGTTTTTCAAGTGTGTTATTTATAAGTGAGAGTATTTTCAATGTTGATATTATGACTAGGATTAAATTTACTATTAGTATAATCTTTTCATGTGAATTGGAAAGTTAATATTTTGATTAATTATTTTGAAAAGTAATTTCAAATTTTAGGTTTTGAAATAAAGCATTCAATTTAAATCTTTGGTGATAATTAAAGTTCTTTCTCAATCATCCACATTCATATTCATTTTATAATTTAAATATTTATAACATAAAATAAAAATTATTTAATTTCACAATTAACTTAAAATAATTATTTAGTATTAACTTTTTGAATTTATTTCACAACTTTAATTTACTAAAAAAATTTCAAGTGTGTTATTTGTAAGTGAATGAGTATTTTCAATATTGATGTTATAACTAGGATTAGATTTGTTATTAGTATAATCTTTTCATGTCACTTGGAAAGTTAATATTTTTATTAATTATTTTGAAAAGTGATTTCAAATTTTTTATTTTGAAATAAAGCAATCAATTTAAATATTTGTTGATAATTAAAGGTCGCGCTATTTGAACTTAAAATTAGTTATACTCATTTATATTTTTATAATCATTTATATTTTCTGTTAAATATCCAACTATTATAAATAAATTTCTTCAACTTATTAAATAAATAGAAAAGAATTGTTGGTTTGGAGAATTTTAATGGTTTGGGAGTGATGATATAGTTATAATCATTTATATTTTCTGTTAAATATCCAACTATTTTAGATAATTTCTTCATCCTATTAAATAAATAGACATAAAAGTATTGTTGGTTTGGAAGTTTTAATAGTTTGGGAGTGATGATTGATAAAGATTCCGATAATGAGAGTTTGAATTTTATCCATTATTTTGATAACTCAACTTAGATTGCATAAAATTTTATCCATTATTTTGATAACTAAACTTAGATTGCTTAAAATTGTATCCATTATTCCGATTACTAAACTTAGATTGCTTCAATAACTAAACTTAGATTGCTTAAAAAGGCAACCTCATAAGCTTTTTTTCTATTTTTGAACAAAGTATCATACTTAATGCATGCAACATTAATTACTCATAGAAGATTTTGGATTTTGAAGCATACTATAAGGATTATGTAGATTATGTATACGTCTTTGGGGCATACGTAAAGTATTATCTGGAGTATATGTAAAGTATTATCGACAGTAATTACTCAGAATATTTTGGATTTTGAAGCATACTATAAGGATTATGTATATGCCTTTGGAGTATATGTAAAGTATTAACTGGAGTATATGTAAAGTATTATCGAAACATTAATAAAGTTGGATAATGAGATATTTAGTGTAGGAAATGTATGAGATATTCAGTGCAGAAAGTGCTTAGTTCTAGAGAATTGAAGATGGCCTGTAAAGAAAGAAGTGATAACATGCCTATGTATTTTTTTATATATATTAATATAAAGAAGTAGTGTTTTTTCCTCTCTTTTTTTTAACTGAATACATGGTGTCACTCCATCTAGCACATACATCGTGTTATTGTTAATTGGCCAATATCGAAAATGAAATGACCAATCCTTGCTTGTACAAACTTGAATTGTCAAAGGCACTCCAGCTAGCGGTGATATTAGAGGAAAATATGTCTATTCAAAGGCAACATCATAAGAACAAAGACACTAGAAGGACAAATATTCTCTAAGGTTTCTTGCTACATAGATTTTTCCTACAAACATTTATCATTTGACCTTTTATAAATGGGTGGGTTGTGCTCACAGAGATAATTTTGCAGCTAATATCTTTATTCAAAGCCAACATCATAAGAACAAAGACACTGGAAGGACAAATATTCTCTAAGGTTTCTTTCTACATGGATTTTTCCTACAAACATTTATCATTTGACTTTTTATAAATGGGTGGGTTGTGCTCATGGAGATAATATTCCTTCTACTTTTACGTCATTTAACCAAACTGGATTTCCATAAGATATTATTCAAAAAGTAAGATTGTCTTACATAGATTTTTCCTACAATCATTTATCATTTGACTTTTTATAAATGGGTGGGTTGTGCTCACGAAGATAATGTTCCTGCTAATTTTACGACATTTGACTGAACTTGATTTCCATAAGATATTATTCAAAAAGTAAGATTGTCTGCTTTCTCATGCTTTTGATTGCATCAAAGAAATTTGAGGGTTAATTGTGTTTTGAGATAATGTTCCTGCGACTTTTATGACATTTGACCGAACTGGATTTCCATAAGATATTATTCAAAAAGTAAGATTGTCTACTTGACCGAACAGGATTTCCATAAGATATTATTCAAAAAGAAGATTGTCTACTTTCTCATACTTTCGATTGCATCAAAGAAATTTGTGGGTTAATCGTGTCTCTTCTCACCTATACATGAGTTATAAAATTATTTATCTATGTTTATACAATTATTATTAGAAGCTATTTTTATGTGATTGGAATCCCAATTACTTGTTAACTAGGATAACAATCCATGGTGTGTCGAGTTCCAAACTCATATGTGATTGAAATCCGAGTTATTCGTTAACTAGGATAACAATGCACGTGAGATATTTCTCCAAAGAGGACCATATGTTGTATATTGTACTGTTGTAGAACATAAACATTTCTCCCTACTCTCTTGTGTGGCCTTCATGTAGTTGGGGCATGTTTGCTAGGGGGTCATTATGTGAGGGTGGCTTTCAAGTTACAGGACGAGGTCGTGGCTACCAATGTTTTTGGTCAACCATATGCCTTGTAAAGAAGCCAAATTATTTTTTCACACAAGCAACAATGAGCATTGGAAATGATTTTTCTCTATTACTATTATGTTTAGTTTTGTGATGTTTTTAGATAGGTTGGTTAAGGGGATTGCATATAGAGTATGCAGGCTAATTTAGCCATTGTCAAAACAGGTTCTTGGAAACAAACATTAGGTTATATTGTACCTTCATTTTATTGGAAGTAATGTTTCCATGTGTTGTGAGTTGTCATTGTGCGTCCCTAGGTGTCATTCTAGAAGTAGTTTTTTCCCTGTGTGTGAGTTGTCTATGAGTCATATATCTAAAACTGAAGTTTTCACCCAATGAGACTACATAAAAAATACTAGGCATTATTTTGAAGAGGAGACATTCTAATAGAGGTAGTAGAGTAGCTCGATGTTGCACGTAAAAGTGGGCTTCAACATGGTATTCATGCCTTGTGAATGAAAATCTATTATGTAGTGGGGATGCATGTTGAAGCTTTGGAAGCTTGTGATGAACTGAGAGCTTCTGTGTTGGATCTTGATGTGTCTTGTTACAATGTTGTTATATGTGCATTTCTAGCGTTGGGAGGATTAATGAAGCTTATAAGATGTTCATGAGCATGCCCAAAGGTCTTGAACCAATTACAATTACTTATTATAATCTAAGTTATGTGATAATGGTTTAATTTGATGTAACAATGGTAATAGAGAAGAACCAAGGCACATTTATGCCCTCTTTCAATTTAATTTTTATATAGTAAGCATGTCTTTCACAATAGCCCTTAAAGTTTAAATTCATTGCCTAAGTGCACTAACTAACTACCTACCTCTTAGAGAAAAAAATATGGCTTAAGTAAAAACTAGTATACCTCCAAATTCTATGTAAAGGAACGCAAATGAAATTTAACTGGACCCTTTTGCATACAGTAATATAGTTTTGTTGCTGCAAATAGAATTCAAAGTATGATTCGTTAAAATCATGAAATGTCACATATTCAAGGCACAAAATATTCCTGCCATCACAAATTATATATTGGCTTCCAACATTACAGACCTAATTTTACAGCTAAATAATGGAATGAATCGGCCTAGTTCCATCATTTGCATGGTTGAGAAAAGGAAGTAATGAATTGAAAATAAAACTTGGGTTTGAAGATAATCATCATCTACAAATTTCCATGGATGATTCTTCATGACCAACTTTAATTGTCACCTTCAGTAAGCAATACATGCCTTTACATACCTCTTGAAGAAATAATAAGGGACACCATGAACAAGAAACAAAATCAATGTGTACCAACTCCAAAATGATAAGTAAATCTCAAGTTATTACTTCAGCATGCATTAACTACACCATTATTTAATTGCTAAACAACATAACTGGGGATTTATTTATTAATTGGGATTTGGGACTTTTGTGTTTTCATAAAACACCTCCATTTCAAATAAATAATTACCCATATTCCTCAAGACATGTTTATAGCTTGTTTTCTAACATACAACTAAAAAAAAGGCTAATTTCATAATTTGAATAATGGATCAATTGCTTTCAACTTCTGAAAATCATGCATATAAAAAAGAAATAATGATGTGGGTTCCTTTCACTTATGGTTGAGAAAATGAAGTAATGAATTGAAAAGAAAACTTGGGTTTTAAGATAATCATTCTTTGACCTTGTGGCATCTACAAAGTTCCATGGATGATTCTTCATGACCAACTTTAATATTCACCTTCAGCAAACAATGCATTTCTTTACATACCTCTTGAAGAAACAATAAGAGACACCACGAACAAGAAACAAAACCCATATGTACCAACTCCAAAATGATAAGTAAATCCCAAGTTATTACTTCAACATGCATTAAATACGCCATTATTTAATTGCTAAACAACATAACTAGGGATTTGTCTATTAATTTGCATTTGGGACTTTTGTGTTTGCATAAAAAAACTCCATTTCAAATAAATAATTACCCATATTCCTCAATACATGTTTATAGGTTGTTTTCTAACATACCATTAAAGAAAAGGCTAATTTCATAATTTGAATAATGGTTCAATTGGTTTCAACGTCCAAAAATCATGCATATAAAAAGGAAATAATGATGTGGGTTCCTTTCACTTGCATATTTGAGAAAATGAAGTAAATGAATTGAAAAGAAAACTTGTTTTTGAAGATAATCATTCATTGACCTTGTGGTATCTACAAAGTTCCATGGATGATTCTTCATGACCAACTTTAATCTTCACCTTCACCCAACAATACATTCATTTACTTACCTCTTGAAGAAACAATAAGGGACACCATGAACATGAAACAAAACCCATATGTACCAACTACCAAATTATAAGTAAATCCCAAGTTATTACTTCAACATGCATTAACTACGCCATTATTTAATTGGTAAACAACATAGATGGGAATTTATCTATTAATTGGGATTTGATACCTTTATGTTTGCATAAAACACCTCCATTTCAAATAAATAATTACCCATATTCCTCAAGACATATGTGTATAGCTTGTTTTCTAACATACCATTAAAAAAAAGGCTAATTTCTTAATTCGGATTAAATGGATCAATTGGTTTCAACGTCCGAAAATCATGCATATAAGAAAGAAACAATGATGTGGATTCCTTTCGCAAGTCAAGATCATACCTAAACTATGCTCTAATATGGGGAATTCAAGTGAATATTAGATGGGTAGTCAACCATTTATAACATGTCATGGTAATGCACAGAGAAATTGATAGGAAGTAAACCATAAGGCCACAAAATAGGAAGTTGAAAGGTTAAAATACACTAGTAATTTTCCATGCCAGTAACAATATTCCTTTGTTCCTTCAAACTCCCTATGCTCCAAACCATACATATATGTAACACACATGCACCTTCTATTTACATAAACGCCATGTTCATCATTTCCCTTCATAAGCATCTATAATTTTTGAACGTTGTAGTGTACTATATGTTTGATTACCGACTCGTAGTATCTCTATATACCTTCCAAGATTTGTCAAAATATGTCAGGAAAAATTATCCATAAACTCAACATAATTATGATTAATCATCCATAGGTATGATTCATTTTAGCCACCGCAATCCTCTCTTCTTGGAGCAATTGTTTACAACATTCAAATAAACCAGGGTTTGCAACGTAGATGGCATGCCCCATCTAAAATTGATTTTTGAATTGTCTCTAATACAAATACAATGCCTTCAAGGTTGTATTGGTTTCTAGAGACAAAATGAACCATCGATTATGTGAAAATGGATTATGTAGTGACTGAATGTGACACCTTGCAACAAGGGAAGAGCTTGGACTTGCTGTCAATCCCCACACACCTCGAGAAATAGATGGCACACCCCATCTAAACTTGATTTTTGAATTGTCTCTAATACAAATACAATGCCTTCAAGGTTGCATTGGTTTCTAGAGACAAAATGAACCATTGATTATGTGCAAATGGATTATGTAGTGATTGAATGTGGCACCTTGCGCCAAGGGAAGAGCTTGGACTTGTTGTCAATCCCCACACACCTTGAGAAATAGATGGCACGCCCCATCTAAACTTGATTTTTGAATTATCTCTAATACAAATGCAATTCCTTCAACGTTGTATTGGTTTCTAGAGACAAAATGAACCATCAATTATGTGCAAATGGATTATGTAGTAACTGAATGTGACACCTTGTGGCAAGGGAAGAGCTTGGACTTGTTGTCAATCCCCACACACCTTGAGATAAGCTCTTGGCACCAATGGGAACTCCAAGTAGCAAGGCTCAGGGGGAATGAAGAAGCAAGCTATATGGTTAGGTCAATGGGAAATAACTTTCTGGCTAGGCCACAAATGGGACTGGACTTATTTCTTCTAGTACCAAATATGTTTATAACTTTACTTAGATTATGTCTCCTACTACTTTCCTTACCCGGAAATATTATTAGGAGATCTTTCATTGTTTATAAAGGTATGGTTGATGAGATATAAGTAGTGTTCACGAGTAGTTTTAAAGCATATTATTTTATATCTCTACCTAATAGGAGAACATCTAATATCTTAAGTAGTTGTTAGAGACTTTGAAAAAACATCAATACATAGAAAACACTAGGAAATGTGAACTTGCTTAGCAATCATTAGTGTATTTGGGGTACATATCAATGGAGGGGCACTCATTTATGAAAGGTTACCCTAGTGACAATAACATTAATATTTCTCTTTTACTCAAATTAGGCTACATTTACATCACATAACATATCACATCAATCTTCATATAAGCTCTTTTTTCATATGCTATCGACTTATGGCATTTCCTTTACAACATTTGGTGTAATTGCTAGTTTATCTACATTTATGGAATTAATTGTTGAGCCATACTATGAATCCCTGTTTATCTACATATATGGTACAATCAACTACCCATAAGATTTTTTGAAAAAATAAGTCAATTTTCATTATATCTTTATTGTTTTTAATTTTATTTTAATTATATTTAAACTAAGCCCGTATTTTAATTTAACTATATTTAAACTAAACAGCCTTGGTTTAAATTTAAAATTATTCATACTTTTCCAAGTTTAATCCCAGCGTGTTTTAATGTAATCTCAAAATGATGATTTCATATTTCATATTTGAGATTCACATAGCAGACATCATGATGAAATGCTTTGGTGTCAGAGTTAGAATGGATAACTTATTAACTTATTAGACAGTAAATAGCTTATTAACTTACTCCATGGCGTTGAATAATATTAGGGGTTGCAACTTGGAGCAGATGCACAGAAATAGTTTTTGACTTTGGCGATATGAATAAAACCTATGGCGTCACGGCAAACGTAATTAGCTGCACGGCGCCACCGCAGAAGTCATTAGATATTGGCGGTCGATGACTTCATTGATCTCAACTCCTTTTTTTTCCTCTAAATTTGATGGTTCCTTATTAGAAGATTCGTCCGAACGGGTCATTAAGTTTTGATGTCAAGTAGGTGACATTTGGGAATCCATTCTAAAATTTTAGATGTATGTTTAATTTTAGTTTTCTTTAGGAAAAAAAACTTCTATGGGATTACGACGGGATTATTTATTAAGTTTTAGCTTATGATATTCTAGGAATTTAATATAATATTATTATGTTTTGTAGTTTTCCATGGGAAATCTTTACATGGTGTCCTGTAAATTAATTTTCCACCACTCTGCTACTATAGATTATTTATTTATTAATTTTTAGTTTATGATATTCTAAAAAGATCTAATATATTATTACTGTGTTTTACACGTTTACATAAGGGATCTTTATAATATCCCTTGCCACCCAATTTTTCAGCACTCTACAATTTTCTGTAAAAAAAGTTTTACAATTTTCTGTAAAAAAGTTTTACATTTTCTGTTGTGTATTGATATAAATTAATCTTTTTAAACTAATAATATTAACATAAAGTGAGTAATAAAACTATATTTACGTTGTAAGGTGTTTTTTGGTAAGAATTTGGATTATTTATATCATTTTTTATTCAAGATTTTGATATAAAGGTGATTTGACCTCATTTTTATTATTCTCTAGAATATTTATAGATGATAATTGTTCAGTCTTTTCTGGTTCTTTGATATCTTAAAACTGAATCATGGTTTAAAGAATTTTTTCCAGAGTTTTGAACATGTCAATGAAATAATTAAGTGTGTATTTTCTATCATGTGGTTAAAAATTAAAAATATTGAATCATATTTACACATTTCGTTGCATTCTACAATTTTACTATTCTTAAGCATTTAGTTGCATTCTATGATGAAATCTACATTTCCACTATTTTTAATTTGAAAGTTGCTAACTTTTGCCATGGTTGGACACTGCATTCATTCTAATAACAATTAAATGTAAGAATATAGTTAAATAAAAAATATTCTTCATGTCATTGTTATAATTGGAATCACCAAAATTGGTATTGATAATTCATATTATATTGATCCTCCAAAAATCTATGCATTTGTCTAATGTACACATTGGTTGTGACAATGAGAAGAGCTGTAGAATTTTTCTCCAACCCTAGGTGTAATTTTCTTTATAGTGTTAATTATTTCTCAGTGAGTCATAATAATAGTAATAATGTAGTTTACTTTTTAGTTTTTTCTTCCTTTTTTTTTTTTTTTTTTGTCTTTTTTTTAGTTTTTTAAGTGGAGATTTCTATTTTTTTTCTTATTTTAAAATATATTTTGAAATATAAAAATCAATTTACTTTTGAAATTTTTTTGAAGAGTTCAAACTAGTTTAGAATTTACATTTACCATCTTTACAAGTTCTATTCAAAGTTTAAATTAAAAAAAAAAAAAAAAAAAAAATTAATCCATGAATCAAATCAATGAGGAAAAAAATCCAATATCCATTAAATTTTGAAATAAAATAGTTATTATGATAGGCAGATTAACCTTTCTCTCAATTGTTTTGAAATAGAGGTTGCTAAGTTTTAATTTAATCAGCAATAATTACTAGGTTGATGGTATGGATTTAACATGATCTTCTTAGTAATATTCACTAATCAAAAATTGAGATTCTACAAAATAGTTATGCTCTTTTTGATGTTTTTAATTAAATTGAATAATTAAAAAACACTGTACAAATAAGTTTCATATGAAATGATAACCTTAATAAGTAAATAGATTGTGTTGCAATATTGTGTGTCAATACCATGGTGTATTGATATCACATGCCCAAAAATCCATAACGCATATTAATATGGCACATATTAATATGACATTTGTTAATTAATCAATATAATTATAGGGGAAAATTTCAACTTTTAATTCATTTACATTACTAAAACAGTATTCGTAAAAGTTAAATTACTACCAAAAACCTAATAATTAATAATTACTCATAATTCCAAAATAACTACTCATAATATACAATAATATTTATTATAAAATAACATAAAACTAAACGAAACAAAAAAGCAGCAAATAAACCTTTCACAGTACACTTGTGGAGAACAATTTGAAAAACTAGATGTGAGTAAGTGTTGGAAAAGAAGATTTAAACCAGTGTTACAACTTTCCTCATCAAGAAATCATTAGAAAGACACTTGCCCAAAGAAAATGTGACAAACATGGCATGAAGGTGGCCAATACCCATGAATATTGAAAACAAGGATTCGAACCAAAGGCTTACAACTTTCGTTACCTTTTTCCTTCCCATGTGATGGGAGAAAAACTAACGTCAAAGATTTGTTGGAATCGGGAGGATTTCTCCATTATTAATCGTATATATAGTTGAATATTTTACTTTCATACCTTCAATATTTGTGGAAATAATTGAAAATAGAGGAAGATTCAACGACCTCTCAAAGTACATTGAATTGATTTACATGGGAAGAGGCTAATGCCCAATATCATCAAACTATTTTCCTTGCCATAACATGGGAACATGTGAATTGGCGTCCACCGATATGCATTTGAATGTCCTTTACAGGTCAAACAACGTCGTGATAATTGAGGGTTGCTTGGCTCCACGACCCCGTCAATCACTTACTTGAAAATTGAAACCCTAGCTGAATAAATATTCTCTTGCAAGCAAAATTTCATGACTCATAGTTTATTCAGAAATCTACATACTCCCAGTTAATCCTTCTCGTATATGTGCAAGTTAATATTCATATTTCTTTTCATTTGTCAATGGTTTCTACATGGTATGAGAAAGTGATTGAAATTTTAATGTATAATGTATTTAGTATTGTTATCTATGCTTGTTTTCTTTTGCTAGATATTCATATAATAATGAGGATTATTTTCAATAGTTTTCAAGTCTTGTGCAAGGGTTGTAGTGAATTTTGTCTTCTCAAGGCCTCCCTTCACTAGATAAGGACAAGGAAGTCACAAGAGAACACCACTAATTTCTTAGCCAAGTTTTATGGATGTGTTGGTCTAACGAATCTCATAACCAGAAGCCCTCGAGAAATTAAGGCCTGGTAAAGTAACGTTTGCACAAATTTATCTTAATGTAAACCTGGGTAATTTTTCATAATTTGAATACACTAGATCCAAAAATACCTGTCTAACATGGAGTTTAAGGTTGTAGAGTTATAGTGGCTTGAGATTGACAAATCCATTTAAATTGGGACCTAATTTGCAATGCCTGTTTGCATAGCTATGTTTACAAAACCTTTTTAATGTTGGTTTCACTTGTAGCTCTACATTGTGTATTTTTGTTTTTCATATAACGATACATCATCTAATTTAGTGCCCATCTCTTAATTTCATATGCATCTCTAGAAGTTCGAAAATGCACAGCAAACCATGGGCCCATGAGAATGATTATGTGCAATTCACTCCCTACATTATATAACTTGGGTATATTTTTGTGTCACAAATTTTTTAAATCTCACCAATTTATTTGTTAGAAAAAATATAGAGAGAGAAGAGAGTGATTAAACACACAACACCAAACACACACTATATTATTCTTGATCACATAAAGCAATTACATATATAAGACTTAGATCACTAACTTTCACAAATTATGACTCAGACATGACACAACTCCAACTCATAACTTAGGAATCAACAACTTCTAGATTGACTCCTCGTAACTCATAATGACAACTATACATGACATGAAAGCATTACTTCCAACACCCTCCCTCAATGCTTACATGGAAAACATTAAACACACATATTACAACAATAAATAAATCTTTCTCACATTTGTTTGATATGGCCATCACTAGCACTCATATCCACTCTGAAATATCACAGTTTCCACTCTTTTCTTCACCACACTTTTGAGCTTCCCACTTGATCCATTTAAGACATAACCGCTTTAGACCATCATTGGCGTGCTTTGCAGAATTGACGCTTTTCAACCTCCTAGAGTGCAACGGATCAATCTTGATACTAAACCAGCCTATGGAACTGCTACCATCTTTGAATCCATGACCCTTTGTAACCTTCATCAGTTATCTAAGATATCATTATGGGTACAAAATGTCTTCAACATACAATTCTACAACTTGACCTTGTATAAAATAACCTATATTGATGCTCTCGGAGCATGATGGGCCACACCAGCTTGACCTTATGAAGAACTACCTATGACTAATGCTCCCAGAGCACGACAAGTCACATTAGTATGTTGAATAATTGGCCTATTCTTTTTGGTACTGCGTCATTTGGATTTTGCACAATAACGCACATCAACTCACACTACAAACATGCACATTAGCAGACTAAAACTACCAACAACCCCTCTTTTTTTTTAAGTATATAAAATCATTATTATTGTCTCTGATCCAGTGTGACATGCAACCTGTCCCTTTTATTCTGATGCCACATGCATAATGATATAATAATAGCATACCAAAGGGAAACCCTAGTCCTCATAGACTACAAATGGCCACTTTTCAAGACTCTAACGAGATTCCAGATCGTGAATGCAAGGAAACAGAGGGATCTGGCAATTCTTGAAGGAGCTACTGATAAAGATTCCTCTCTTTTGCTGGTAGTGTCTTGCAATCCCATGTGCTAGGGAAAATCAGGAGAACATTGGACTTTCATCAACAGATATTCCACGATAGCTCCTACAAAACATTGATCAACACAACATCATTAAACTTGAGCTCCTTTTCACAATGATCATGGCAATGGAAATCAGAAATCGTGCACTATCAAAAAATCTCTCATTGTAATCATGAACCTCACAGAGTCCCACCCATTCTTAAGATCCTTCTCATATTGAATTTATTGTTGCTGTACATTTTGAATCGTTTGTTGTTGTAGACTTTAAATCCTTTGTCGTAATAGCCTTTTCAGCGACATCACTCTTCTCTTCTTCTTTATTCTGATTCTTTGGTGACAACTAGTATAATTATGTCTCTTGATCAAAATTTAAAATGTAGGCATGATTACACCCTTTAAACAATCTTTCCCCAAGTGTATCAATTATGTAGAATGCTTCATTTTCAACCTTAAGAAGGAAAAAATGGTCATTCTAGCTGACTATCCATCAATAAATTCTCTTTTCTTGATTTCCCACACACCAACAAACGTATGTCTTCAACATCAAGGCTGAAGAAAAATGACTGTATTTTCCAACCATAATCGTCCAATCGTCCATCCTTGAAGTAACAAGGTTGCAAATTGAGCAGGCATAAGGGAATTCTTACAGAGGCCTCGCCTAGTACTCAACTCATTCTCTATTAACTACAGTTAAACCACAGAGGAACATCACAAAAGTATTTACAAAAACATACAAATCTGACAAATCCCTCACAAAACAACAATTTATTCTACTAGCATAAAAAATGAAGGAAATCCACTCTCCCAGCTTAGTATACTCAGATAATCCACTATTATAACTCTCACAACATCCTGGCCCTCCCTTGACAGAGTCAGGCCAGAATAGGATCTGATACCATGTTAGAAAAGATATAGAGAGAGTAGAGTGAATGATTAAACACACAACACCAAACACACATTGTATTATTATTTATCACATAAATTAATTACATATATAAGACTTAGATCACTGAATTTGACAAATTATGACTCAGACATGACACGAGTCCAACTCATAACTTAGGAATCAACATCTTCCAGATTGACTCCTCATAACTCATAATGACAACTATGCATGACATGAAAGCATTACTTCCAACATTATTAAGGATACAAACGGAAGATATCAAGAAACATCGTTAGATTGCAAACATGTTTATTTTTTAAATGTTATTCATTATACCTCTTCCTTTGAATAAGCTCCCTCTCATTCATTCACAAATCGAAAAGAAATAGATGTGACAATCCATAAAAGTAGTTTGAGTGGTGGGAGGTGCAGATATATCAAAGTCTCTTTTATTTGTTGCTTGTGGTAGGATGGTTAAACCAATATATGGATCACTCAACCTTTTTCTTTCGGGGAACTACTCAAAATGTCAGGTGGCAGTAGACAACATCCTACGGGGATTGTTCCCTACTTCTACGAAAGGAAATTTCGCATTCATAAATCCTAGATTTATGTTGTTGATGAAAGAGATGGCCTACCATGAGCATCACAATGCAGTGAAGGGTAGATGTAGAAGCAAATTCAAGGGCTTCAACTGTGAAAAACGTAAGCATAAGGAATGGGAAAGTGCATTGATTCGCTATCATTATGGTTCAAGAAGTAGATCTAATGACCAAGATAATGTAAAAGAGACATTACAGGATTTAGGAAATTGTAACTTTAATGAGTAGTACATAGAGATATATTCGATGTCTCTATTCGGGTAGGAAAAGGATGAATTCCTTGCTACTCAACCACAGATGGAATGTTGTTGCAATCTGCTTTGGACTGTCAAATCTAGTCAACTTGAAACCCCTGCATCTACCTGCAATGTCGTGGACCTAGAGCTTACGCTTGGTTCTCAAAGCTCCATGACCTAAGGAGGTAAGTCTAGAGCTTAAGTCTAGAAAAAAAACCGTTGGAATGAGGTCCATTGGGATCGCTTCATGGGGGAGACTTATCTCCCATGAAAAATATGCTTCCTAGTGTGGCCAAATAGGAATTTCAAATACTCGGCTCTTCTACGCATTATTGTATCTATGAAATAGGATTGAAACGATTATACATTGGGAGAACTAGCATCTGACAGACTTCCGAAGCCAAACCTATTTATGGTGAAACCATATGATGATTTGTAAAACACGTGAAAAATGGTTCGATGCTGAAAAGTTGTATTTCTACTCACATCAATTTTTTTCAATATTTTTAAATGATGAGCAAATGGTAGAAAGAGAACAGTGGTCTTTAAAACAAGTTTCCATATTTCCTTCTGTAGCATATGATGGCAAATTAGAGGTAGAAAACTTAGATGTTTGGTGTCTTTAGTAGTTGTAGCATAAGCTACTCTTTTGGTAGAATAAGGTCCACCTATCCCCCAGAGAGTATAGAAAGAATAAGTTCCACATATTCCCTCGGGAGTATATAGCAAGAAATTCCTAATTTTTTTTTTCATTTCTTGTTGTGGATAGAATCCTATTTTACTATGTCTCTTCCTCACTACCTAGATGAGCATATTTTGATTCTTGGACTATATGTTGTGGTTGTATTTGTGGGCCAAGTATGGTGCGCTCGAGGCTTGCCAATGATGCCTTGGGATTCATAGAGAAATGTGCCTTGATGGATGGGTGGGATAATTCACTTTGAATCGAAATCCAATCTTAATGTATACCTTCCTTATCCCCCTTATTAAACAATGCAATTATAAACTCTTTTCTTTCTTCCCCTCAAATCACTATTCTCAGTTCGAAGACATAATACAAGTATATGACATGCATTACTTACGAGCATGTCTCTTTAAGCTTGCTCAACACCTTGTGAGCCTCGAAGTCTTAGGCCAACAAAGGATCTAACTCCTAAAAGGTTGATGAATTGGAAAATGTTATACGAGAAGGTTATTCCCAGTGGTTGACATAAATCATTTCAATATTTGCGTGTGGGGATATGAATATTGCAATCTGAAGCCAGACGAAGGAGAAGAAAATAAGTACTACCCCATTAGTTAAACAGAAAATACATTGGTTGGAGCTTGGTTGCAGCCACCATGTTGTTGACTTACCAACATATACACATTAAGTTATGCTATGTTTTTTTCACCATACAATCTTGATTTGAAATAGAATCTCTACACGCTAGGTTGTGCCCATCAACAAAGTGGGTGGGTGATATGTGAAAGAGGTTCTTTTGACCCAATGTATCAATTCTTCGTACTATTGTGAAAGTGCATGGAGTTTAATCCTATACTCTCAAAAGTTGTCAAATAAATAAAAAGAATATGCATGATGTAGGAATTCTTCAAATTCTCTACAGATCTCGCTCTAAGACCATGTAGAAAATATGACTCTAGATTAACTCGATAATGCAATATAGCCAAAGCAAAATAATATAACCTACTTCTACTATCAATTTGCAAAAGCTTAAAGAT
Organism: Pinus tabuliformis; assembly: GCA_031772625.1. Classification (NCBI taxonomy): domain Eukaryota; kingdom Viridiplantae; phylum Streptophyta; class Pinopsida; order Pinales; family Pinaceae; genus Pinus; species Pinus tabuliformis. The sequence continues at coordinate 337,474,592 of CM062808.1, read as the reverse complement.
TGAGCAAGATCGAGCTGAACACATATAACCAGAAGAAGAAGAATCAATGCATAATACACATGAAAATACTTTGGGGAAAGCCTCAGCTAAAAACCCCACTATCTATATTATCATACAAGGTGGAAATACATCAAAATTATACAAAGCCTTAGCTCTCACAGCTAGCCAGCTCTCATTACAATCCTCACATATTCTCACAGGCAATCAAAGCTTCTCTCAAACCTTCTCCTCTTCCATCCATGCTCCTATTTCCTTGTGCTCTTCCTCTAAGATGATCTTCTCCAACCAAGTGGAAAACTAATCTAACACACTACAGAACTGCACAATCCTGTAGGAACCTTACCTTGACTACATGCATGAGTTTCCTTTATAGGAAAACACATGCAACTGATAGTACATTGTCCTTGACATTTAGCTCAACTAGGTCTTTCTCAAAATAGACATGCATGAGTTTCTGATGAGGGAATCTTTAGTGATATGGAGTACACTGGTTGAGTGCATGCATGCAACAACTGACTGATAACTCACAATTAGTTCCTCAAACAGTTCAGAACTAATTTAACTGGACTTAACTCAATAAATTGAGCTAACTAATGACAACTTAAATATAACTCAATCTTATCTCCTTACTTAAGGGTTAATCTCCTTAATTTAAGGGATACCTGTTGCATGACTTCAGAAAGACTTCTAACTTGAATTTCTCCAATAATTAATCCATAATGAATTAATTAATTATTTCCAAGCAGCTGGTGAGACTAAATTCAATTTGAATTCGCAATTTTAGTTCAAGGACAAATTAAAATTGGAATTTTTGGATTCTATTTTTATCATTTCTTGTTGCTATTTTTAACACTCCCTCTCAACAAGAAAGGAATTCAACTCAATCCTGATTGTGAACATTTGGAATGTTATGCATGAAACACTTCTCTCTAGTGTTGTTGCTCCGACAACTCCAAAAAATAAAAAATAAAAATAAAAAATCCAACTGCTATTGCCTCTGCCAACTGAAAACTTTGCGCTTCTGCTGACTCTGCCTTTCTACATTGTTGCCAATCCTTCTCTACGCTCTTTACTATCTGACTGCTCTAGCCTCTGTCACTTTGATCTTTGACTGCATCAATCCCACTGATTCCTCCCGCTACTATGTACTTTGGGCTCCCATAGCAATGTATGATCCATGAGATAAAACATCTCAATGGACCCTACCCAATTTTAGCCTTCTTGAGACTATCACTTCACATCGCTCAACCTCACACTTGGAGGTATGGCTGTGTGTGATCCCTCTGCCCACTTGGATCGAAGTTCCCCCCCTAATGGAGGTATCTTCATGAGTGGATCTCTTCACTTGGTCTCCTCTTGTCTGAGACTTCTTCTGGGGCTGCATGTTGAGAGGTAATTTACTCTCTACATTTGCCTTGCTCCTTAATGCTTTGCATGCATCTTGAACCTCAAGAGAATACAGGTTCTTAACTCGTGAACCGATCTATTTCACCTGTCTCATGGTGATGTGTCTAAGGAAAAACTTTCCCTTACTAAAAAACACATCATAGCCTTTGTCCTCCAACATCGTGACCGATACCAATTTCTTCTTCAGTCTAGGCACATACTTCACATCTGTCAAGGTGATAGAAGCTCCATGCTCCCTCTAAAAAGTAATTGTGCCCACTCCTGAAAAACTATACCTTTCGTTGTCACCCATCTCTATGTGCATCTTGAGGTCTTTCTCCTCCAAGGCACTAAATAAAATTTTATCGCTGGTCATGTGGAATGAGGCTCCATTGTCAATATACCAAACACAACCCATCATCGATGACACCATGCATGCGATGAGGGTAAATTCCATCTCAAACTTCTTGGACTTCTTCGATGGGAATTAGTCGCATAATGACCCATCTTGTGACAATTAAAGCATCTCACTTTAGACTTGTCACCCTTCTTCCCTCCATGAGAAGAATTTGATTTTTAATGGGACGCCTTCCCCTTCCCTTTCCTTGCGTTACTCGCTAAGGCTAGATTTTCTTCATCATCATCCTTGGATGAAGAACCATATCATGTGCTCCTCTTGATCTCCTCCTACATCAGATCCGACCACAGTCGTTCCCAATACGACAATTTCTTTGTTCCATTCACAAAGTCCTGGTAGCTATTCCAACTCTTTAGAAGGCCAAGGAGAGCGAGGCTCACCATATGATCATCGGTAGTAGTTATTCCCACACTTCTAAGCTCATCTCTGCAGGTGGTGAGACTGTTCAAATATGTGGAAATAGTATCACCCTTCTCCATCTTGATTCTTCGAAGCTTATCCTTGAGTGCCAATTTCCTCTAGTCACTACTGTTTTGGTAGAGGTCCTTCAATGTCTTCCACATTGAAAATGGAGTATCCTTCCCATGGAGACTTGAGAAAATATGGTCTCGAACTCCCTTAAGGATGATTTTTCTCACCTTCACCACACACTTCTTCCACTCAGCCAACTGTTGTGCATTATTTGAAGCTAGCTTTGGGATTTCTTTATCAATGTAATCCTTCAAGCCATTGTCTTCTAATACAGCCTCCATGCAATCTTTCCATGTTATGTAATTCAAGCTACCTTCCAAGACATACTGGAGTCTCAAGCCATAGAACGCCATTGGCCAACCTTGAAGTATGATAAGAATTCGATTTGCACCTACAACCTTGAACTTCAAACTTCAAATTCTCTTCTCCATATACTGTTCACTGCTTCAATAAACTTAGCTCTAATACCATGTAGAAATTCTGCAAATTCTCTACAAATCTCACTCTAATACCATTTAGAAAATATGACTATAGATTAACTTGATAATGCAATATAACCAAAGAAAAATACTATAACCTACTTCTATTATCAATTTGCGGAAGCTTAAAAATTGAGAAATATCGACCTGAACACATATAACTAGAAGAAGAAGAATCAATGCACAATACACATGAAAATACTTTGGGGAAGGCCTCAATTAAAAACCCCACTATCTGTATTATCATACAAGGTGGAAATACATCAGAATTATACAAAGCCTTAGCTTTCACAACTAGCCATCTCTCAGTACAATCCTCACAGATGCTCATAGACAATCAAAGCTTCTCTTAAGCCTTCCCCTTTGCCCTCCAAGCTCCTATTTCCTTGTGTTGTTCCTTTGGGATGATCTTCTCCAACCAAGTGGAAAAATAATCTAACACACTGTCAAAATTGTGCAATCCTCCAGGAACCTTACCTTGACTGCATGCATGAGTTTCCTTTATAGGAAAACACATGCAACTGATAGTACGCTATCCTTGACATTTAGCTCAACTGGGTCTTTCTCAGAATAGACATGCACTAGTTTCTGATGAGGGAATCTTCAGTTATCTGGAGTAAACTGGTCGAGTGCATGCATGCATCAATTGACTGATAACTCACAATTAGGTCCTCAAACAGTTTGGAACTAAATTAACTGGAATTAACTCATTAAAATGAGCTAACCAATTACAACTCAAATATAACTCAATCTTATCTAATTAATTAAGGGATAATCTCCTTAATTTAAAGCATAACTGTTGCATGACTTCATAAAGACTTCTAACTTGAATTTCTCCAACAAATTAATCCATAATGAATTAATTAATTATTTCCAAATAGCTGGTGAGACTAAATTCGATTTTAATTCATGATTTTAATTCAAGGACAAATTAAAATTGGAATTTTTGGATTCTATTTTTATCATTTCTTGTTGCTATTTTCAACACATGAGATGTTATATATTATGAACATTTAACAATGTCCTGGTACAATTAACTTAATTTCACAAAGATTTAACTTGCTTTCAACAATGAGATTTCAAAAAAGTGAATCTGTTGTATGATTGGTGGAGTTTGTTGTTAACAATGATTTTATTGGTGGTTATGTTGTAAAAAATGGCTTCATTGAATATAATTATAAATATACCATTATCATAAAAACAAAATAAATAAACTAAAATTGTACAAATCCATCATCAAGACAAATAACTGTATTTCATCTTCAATTATTACAATTCCTCTTCACTAAATTTCTATTTTTAAGGTCAAACCACTCACCACCAAACAATATCATTGTCGTTGACACCCTTACACCTTTACAACCCAATAGATGTCATCCATAATATTGAGTTATCAATGGATCTTACATGATTATCACTAGCAATTGCACCACATGTTGCAAAGGAAATGTCATGAAGAAAAGACATTTACAACTCAATGGATGCCATCCATAATCTTGAGTTATCGATTGTTATCACTAGCAATTGCACCACATGTTGCAAATAAGAAATATACCACTCCTTTCACTCAATAACAAAATGGAAGCATGGAGAGGAGGAATAGGATAATTATTGAGATAGAAAGGTGAATGTCCCACAAGTAAAAATACCATATCAATACTTTGTAAGGAGAAGGAAATATTGTGGCCTACATTCATAAAAAATTTCCGTGTAAAGAAAGAAGTAATTTCCTTGTAAATTTCCTAAGAAAAAGAGAGGTAATTTTGATGAAAAAACAAAGGAGTCCTAAACTTTAGTGAAAGCCTAAACTTTATTGACAACTAGATGTCCTAGCTACAAAGATAAATGTGATTAATAGAGATGATGTAGATGATAACATACCATTCTTCTCTAATTCGGAAGGCCAACAAGAGATACCAAAGTGGTACAATATAATATATTAATATATATATATATATATATATATATATATATATATATATATATATATATATATATATAATGAACAATTAACAATGTTGCAGGATAGTTAATTTAAGTTGAATAAGACTTAACTTACTCTCAACAATGACTTCTCAAAAATTTGAATATGTGTTGAACAATTAGTGGAGTTGATTTTTAACAATGATATCATTGGTTATGTTGTAAAGGATCATTTCATTGATCGATTTTTTTACATACAATCCAAATAATTCTCCAAATTATGTTGTAGCAAACCTTTCTTTGCCCTTATATGCTAAAGTGAAAGTAGAGCATGCAAGATGGCTATGTCATTTGATTGTTGCACTCACAAGAGTTGTGCATTTGTAATAAATTTATTGTAATGTTTATTTTCCAAGAAATAGAAAATATCTCTTCATGCTTATTAGCTGAATGATGATCCATAGTTAAGTTGACTAAAGAACTTTAGTTTAAAAGGGTTAGAAGCATAGAACCATTGAAAATTATAGGTGGAATTTACTTGTTGTTTGTTACAATAACAATTATTACAAATCAATAGTTTTATTCGCTCACTCTTTTTTCTCCACTAATCGGCTATATATGGAACTAAGCAGTTCTTGCAAACAAAGAGGATCAAGCTTATCCATAACACCAATTTGCACAGAATACTATATTCCATATGAGTTATAGCAAGATAACCATAATGTCAAATTCCCTTTCACCCACTTTTATTTATTGGAAAGAAGAAAAGATTTTCATTCAATCATGTCATAATAGAAAATACATGAGTCTTTTTTTATTGTTTTTACATATCTGTTTGGAATAGAGAATTGTTGTACCACTTTGTGTGTATAATTTGCACCCAAGGGTTTTCAATATATTTTCATAGACAACCATCTAGAGTAACTATTGTTTAGATCATGTACAAAAACAAGCTCATTTGAGAGAGTGACGAAATTTAGGTCTTCCTATTTTACTGATTCGCAAGTGAGAAGTAACCAACAGTTAGGTGAAGACAAGAGAATAAAGTTGGAAATGGTGGTCAAAACTTGGAAATTGCTTTAACACCAAAAAAGTAATGTAATAGTGGAATTAGTCATCTTATCCTCCAACAACTCTCCATTCAATGCCGCATATCATCTTATGTGGTAGTACTTAAAATATGCATGCAAAAAATAGAAAATACTAAAAATAGAAAATGTGTCAAATAATAGGGAATGTCTAGTATTGAATGAAGAGAGGGTCCCTATAAGCCTTTAATGAACAACTGAGTGCAATGTATCCCAATATCCATAAAATTTAGAAGCTATGTACCCTCATGCAAGAGCTCATTCTTCATGGAAAATTTCTTAGTTAAAGAAGGAGAAAATGATGAAGAAAATCAAAAAACACATGAGAAGGCTAATCCTACTTGTCAAGGATTGCCACATATAATACCTATTGCTTTAAAAGGATAAAGTAGAACCCAAAGATATTAAGTCATATGTTATAATTGTTGTTTGTTATGGGTAATAAAGTAGTTTCATAAAATTGACACATAAACTTGTGAATCATTGTTAAAGAAAGTGACAAGAAAAAAAAAAACTCTAAAAATATTTGTAATAAAATACAACTTTACTCAACAACACCCATCATAATTATAATTATGGAAATCATTTAAATAGAAAATCACTCAGAAGATAAATCTAAATTGAAATTTCACTCAATAAAACAAAAAATACATAACATACTTCAACAACATTCATAACCATATTACTATAAACATATATATATATATAACAACTTTATTCAACAACATTAATCATAATTATTGAAATCATTTAAATAAAAAATCAGATTTCTAAAGTACAAATTTAAATTGAAATTTCAAAAAAAATATTAGATAGCTAACTTCAATAACATTTATAACCTCATATATATAACAACTTTATTCAACAACACCAATAATAATTATTGAAATCATTTAAATAGAAAATCTGATTCCTATCATAATTATTGAAATCATTTAAATAGAAAATCAAATTCCTAAAATACAAATCTAGATTAAAATTTGACCAAAAACAACTACATAGTACACTTCAACAACACCAACCAAAATTATTAAAATCATTCATATAGAAAATCAGATTCCTAAAGTACAAATCAAGATTAAAATTTCACCAAAAACAATTACATACCACACTTCAACAACACCAATCAATCATACAACACCAATCAATCATACTTATTGAAATACCAAAAACAATTATACAACACACTTCAATATAACAATAAAACAGTCATACTCATTTTGAGCAAATCTAGATAATTAATGCAGGGAAAGTTCTAGAATGAAACTAACACAGTCACCACAAAACTATTTACATCGCTGAAAAGAATATAACCGGCAAAATGCATAAATAAATTCAATCTTTCTGGTGAAATCTTGATTCTCACTTTCGCTTCCGTTGCGACTTATTTGGCGTTTTGGTTTGCGACCTGTTTGCCTTTCTATTTTCATTCCCACCATTTGTTTCCTTCATATCCTTTGCTTTTGGCTTTTCATTCACATCGCTCAGTTCGGGCTTTTCCTGCACACCTATACAGTTTGCAATATCAACGAACGCGCTCCTTCCTTCCTCTGCTATGGTTGAATCTTCAATTTTTTTGGTTGCCTCTTTCAGATTTCGAGCAACCAAATTCTTCTCATTCATGAGGCAATTAATCTCTCCTCGCAACGAGTTAATTGTCTTTGCCATTTCTTCGTTTTCCCTGAACAATTCAGAGTGTTTCTCTTCCTTCACTTCAAATTCCCTGAAAGCCTCTGCAAGAACTGTTTCGAATTTCTGCACTGCGTTGACATGTGTTTCCTGCAACTCTACAATTCTTTTGCTCAACTCCTCCACCGTGTACTCCTCAATTGCATCAGACTGTTGTTTCACATTTTCATCCCCCCGCTGACGAAGGCTACTCATTTCCTTTTCCATCGCTTGATTTTGTTGAAGTAAAGCCTCCAACCTCTCTGCATTGCTTACAGACATAGCTTTCAACACCTGCCTTTCATCTTCCATGCTAATCAGTTTATCATTATACTCATCCAACTGGGCCTTCAAACGCTCGGCTTCAGTCTTTAGTTCTCTGTTCATCTCGCTCAGTGACCCTTTCTCGCTAGCCACCAAGTCAAGCTTCGTTTGTAGCTCTGAAAGCCTGCTCAGCAGTATCTCCTTCTCAGCATTCCAACCTTCCTGTGCCATTTGGTAACTTCTACTGATCTCGGCAGTTTCTTTTCTGGCAACTTCCAGTGAAAAAAACACTTCCTTTTCCAATTTCCAATCTTCAATGGTTGTCTCTAATTCTGATGATATCACTTGAATTTGATTTTTCAACTTCAAAACAGTTGCCTCCAGATTCTTCTTATCAAGATTAAGTGTTCTACACTCCTCTTCTTTCGCAGAAATTTCGGTACTGAATCTTTCCTCAGCTTCCTGCAATTGTTTGACGGCTTGAGAAATCGCAGCTTGGCATTCCTCATCCTTCTTTGCAAGTTCTTTTCTCAAATTTTTCTCAGCCTCCTTCCATTCTTCAGTCATTTTCCTTGCAGACTCAATTTCTGATACCAACTGGGCTTTGAAAGACTCCACTTCCGTCTCCCTCAGTGACCCTTTCTCGCTAGCCACCGACTGAAGCTTTGCTTGTAGCTCTGCATGCTTGCTCAACAGGATCTCCTTCTCCGCATTCCACTCTTCCTGTGCCATTTGGTAACTTCTGTTGATCTGGGCAGTCTCTTTTCTCGCTACTTCTAGCGATAAAAACACTTCATTTTCCAATTTCCGATCTTCATTGGCCGTCTCTAATTCTGACGATATCACTTGAATTTGATTTTTCAACTTTAAAACAGTTGCCTCCAGATTCTTCTTATCAAGGTTAAGTCGGCTACACTCCTCTTCTTTCATAGAAGTTTCGGCATTGAATCTTTCCTCAGCTTCCTGCAATTCTTTGACTGCTCGAGAAATCGCAACTTTGTATTCCTCATCCTTCTTTACAAGTTCTGCTCTCAATTCTTTCTCAGCATCCTTCCATTCATCAGTCATTTTCCTTGCAGACTCAATTTCTGATACGAACTGGGGCTTCAAAGACTCCGCCTCTGTCTTTAGCTCTCTATTCGTCTCGCTCAGTGACCCTTTCTCGCTAGCCATGAACTCAAGGTTCGTTTCTAGCTCTGCAAGCCTGCTCAACATTTTCTCCTTTTCCCCATTCCAAGTTTCCTGTGCCATTTGGCTAATTCTAGCGATCTCGGCTGTTTCCTTTTTGGCTGCTTCGATCTGTGATAAAAGCACATCTTTTTCCAATTTCCGACCTTTATTGGTTGCCTCTAATTCTGAACATTTCGCTTGAATTCGATTTTTCAACTGCAAAACAGTACCCTCCAGATTCTTTTTATCAAGGTTAACTGCTCTGCACTCCTCTTCTTTAGCAGAAATTTCGGTATTGAATCTTTCCTCAGCATCCTGCAATTGTTTGCGTGCTTCAGAAATCGCAACCTGGTAATCTTCGTCCTTCTTTCCATGTTCTCTCAATTCTTTCTCACCCTTCTTGAATTCTTCATTCATTTTCCTTGCACATTCAATTTCTGATACCAATCGGGCCTTCAAAGATTCCGCTTCAGTCCTTAGTTCTCTGTTTATCACGCTCAGTTTGATTTTCTCCCTGGACATGAACTCAACGTTAGTTTCTAGCTCTGCAAACCTGCTAAACATTTTCTCCTTCTCCAGATTCCAAGCATCCTCTGCTATTTGGCTACTGCTAGTGATCTGGGAAGTCTCTTTTTTGGCTGCTAAAATTTGGGATAAAAGCAGTTCCTTTTCACATTTCGCATCTTTAGCGGTTGCCTCTAATTCTGCGGATATCTCTTGAATTTTATCTTTCAACTGCAAAACAGTAGCCTCCAGATTCTTTTTATCAAGATGAACTGTTCTATATTCCTCTTCTTTCGCAGAAATTTCGGCATTCAATTGTGCCTCAGCTTCCTGCAATTGTCTGTACATTTGAGAAATCGCTGCTTGGAATTCAGCATCTTTCTTTGCAAGTTCTTTTCTCAATTCTTTCTCAACCTCCTTCCATTCTTCAGTCATTTTCCTTGTGGATTCAATTTCAGTGAGATTTGTGGACAAAACAGCTTTTTCTTCTCTTAAGACAGTAATTTCTTTCATAAGGATTTGATTGAGGTCGCTCAGCTTCGATACTTTATCATCTAATTCACGCGTAGAAGAGGGACCATTTGCAGCTTTGGTTTTTTCTTGCTCACATCTCTTCCTCCCGCCCTTCTTATTGCCTGCCATCTTGTTCACTGCGCGCGCAAATTCTACTGCCACTCCCCTGTGAAATCGCAGTTTGCAGATTGAAATGTCACTTACCCAGCACAAATTTTGGAAAGCAGAACCAATCTAAAATTTGAAATTTAAATATAATTTGTTTGATCCCCCTTCAAAGAATAGCAGAATCAAGAAAAATGTATGATATACTCAAAATAAATACCTCTTTAGCGAAAAAGAATGGCGTCTCCCCTTCAAGCCTCGACAACACAATCTGCCAGGAAGCCTCTCGCCCTTTGCAAATTCTACTGTCACTTTCCAGCAAAATCGCCGGTTGCGGGTTCGACTCCCAGCTGCCAAATCGCCTTTTGCAAATTTACTGCTGAAGCTTCAAGTTGAGAAGCTGCGAAGAAATAGAAGACAATCACTCCGAAAGCTCTTACTGTCTTATGCATCACACGGACATGTATCAATTTTGTTGTGCTTGTCAATATATAGTCGACCCAAGGGGGTTTTAATTAATTGGTGAGGACCGAGGACATTCGCTTTTTAGACGCTATGGTTATGATAATTGCTTACGAAGAAATGTTTGATAATCTTTACCTTAACTTTTTTCGTTGACCATAGAATATAATCAAAATATATCAACTAATAGTGTTTGAGTGGGATTATTTGTTTTTTATAAGAGATTATAAATTAAAAAGAAAAAAATTTATATGTTGATAAGGTTCAAACCAGAACCTCTTGCCTTAAACCTTGCTCGAGGCTCAGGATCAAGGAAGAACCCTTGAACCCACCACCTAGGACCTTTGTATGGCATATTCACCTCTATGTGACACCATGATTAGATTATTTGTGAACTAGGAGTGGGTCTTAAGGCTTAATCAAGCTCAAGGGAGGACAATAAGGGTTTCTTTTTAATCGGTGAAGCTTTTCATTCACAAGGATTATGAACATCATCTACAACCTATGAGCCATATTAGGTTATAGTTCTAAGAATGCATTCTTGAATAACTACATGAGCCCCTTATAGTGTACCCTATAGTGTATCTCTAGCCCACTAAAGGGATATGAGTGCCACAAATAAACCACAACATATGCCCTAAACAAGAATGTGTCTAATGTCCACACTAAGAATGGTTCTTAGGACCATGATTGGTGTTCTTTAGCATTTGAGTGGGATGAAAATCCCATGAATATGTTTTGCATAGAAGAAAATGTGTCTCATGGCCTAAACATGGTTAAGGAGGAAAAGAAGTGACTTCATTCCTAATTGAGCCTTTTTTAGCTTTAATGTCATTGTTAGGGGAGGAAAACACCCAAAATATAGCTTATTATCCTTGATTTCCATAAATGACACCTACAACTCATAACACAACCAGTCTTAGGAGATCTTTAGCATCTAAGTTTGATATTAATGACATTAATAGTTTTTAGACACTAAGGATTGCCCATGAAGTCTCAACAATATTATTGGAAGGAGAACTAGTGCCTTGAGATCTAATTGAATCTTCTCTACTAGAAAAGTCGTGAACTAGTCCTCAACCCAACACACGAGTCCTTTGTAAGCCTTTAAGTAGAATATAAGCACCACAAGTAAGCTTCTATAGGATATTATTGAATATTCTTGGGCTTAAGAGCTTTAAGAAGTTCTTAAACTAACACACACCTCTTTTATAAGGGTTCTTTTGTAATCCTTCAATTGCGATACATCCCCCATGAGTAAGTTTTATGCAATATAATTGGTTTTTAAGGTTTAGGCTTAACGAGATGGTGAAACGAGGACCACATACAATAATTGAACCATCCCAATATCAAGCATCATGAAAAAATTAGAAACTCCAACATGAGCCCTTGCTAAGGGGTCTTTAGCATATGAGTTGGATATCAACATCAAGATGCTTTGTGCACTGTTGAGGGGTCTTGGGGTTTTAACCATAGCCATGGCATGAAAATACTAACCTTATGCCAATAACATACCCATCTCCCTTGGTAAGCCATAACACCAAAAATTAGCTTTTATACCATTATATTAATATGTATATTATTTAAGATTTCAAATTTAACCATTAATAGGTAAAACTATAAATATGGTCATGGTCATTTAGTAATTAATTGTAGGTGTATGTGGTTTCTTATTGAAATTGTGGCAAATGGAAAACAAGTTTGTTGAAAATCTCAAGAATGTCCAAATGTTTTAGGAAAAACTATGTTCCTATCAAAATTGCTTTAGCTCTTCCCAAATCTTGATGGATGGACCATGCAAGCCCCTATGGTGAATTCCAAAATGATGTTAAACCATGTTTAGAAATCATGCTTTCCATTAATATCAGATCATGAACAACATGTACAAACCATAACTGTAAATGCACACTTCTTTTTTATTATAATTTGATATGGACGCCATTAGAAGGCTATGTGCATCAAGGATGGCTCATGGAGCCCAAAGAAAGGTTAAGGAATGAAAAAAAATTCCTTTGGATTATGTTGATTCTACCCATCCTCAAGAGAAATTGATGAGTGCTCAAAGAAATCAATGATTTCTTTGTAGTGGTTCCTTGTAAACCTCCAACTAGGAGACATCCATCATGAGTAGGTTTAGTGAGTTGGAAATCGATGTCACAATTTAAACATGTTCTAGAGGGGAAGTAAGGGCTTTAAGCCTAAAATCGATATTCTTAAGCTCAAATTCCATGAACAACATCTAGAAACCATGACAAAATCCCTTAGTAGGTACTATTTGGAATTTGAATTCAATATGGATGTTATTACAAAGTCATGACCATCAGGGGTGGGTCTTAGGTCCTTGGCCATAGTTAAGAATGGGAAACAAGAGCCTCTGGGCCTGAAACCTTTCTTCTTAGGCTCAAAATCCAAGGAACAAACCTTGAACCACCACATATGACCTCTATACGACATCATTCACCTCCCTGTGACATCATGACTAGATTAATTATAACTAGGAATGGGTCTCAACATTTAATGAAGCTCAAGGGAGGATAATAAGGGCCTTTCTTTATCGGCGAAGCTTCTCATGCTAAAGCATTATGAACAACATATATAACCCATGAACCATATTAGGATACAATTCCATGAATGTATCCTTGAAAAACTACATGGCACCCCCTCCAGTGTATCTCTAGCCTACTAGACGGATATGAATGCCATGATTAAGCCAAAACATAAGCCGTAAACAATAATGTGACTTGGGTCCACACTAAGAATGGTTCTTAGGACCATGGCAATTGTTATTTATAATTTGAGTGAGATGCAAATGCCATGAATATGTTTTGCATAGCAGAAATTTGTCTCATGGCTTAAACATGGTTAAGGGGATAAAAAGCGGTTTCATCCATAATTGAACCTTCCTGAGCTTAAATTTCATGGTTAGGGGAGGAAAACACATAGGCCATAGGCCCTGAACATAACTTATTGATCTTGATTTCCATATTAAATGACACTCACAACCCATAACACAACCACTCTTTGGGGATATTTTGCATTTGAGTTTGATATGGATGTCATTAAGAGTTTTTAGACACTAACGATTGACCATGAAGTCTTAATAACATTATAGGAAGGAAAACTAATGCCTTGAGGTATACTTAAATCTTCTCCAGTAGAAGAACCATGAACAAGTTCTCAAACCAACACATGAGTCCACTGTAATACTTTGAGTAAAATATAAGAACCATGAGTAAGTTTCCTTAGGATATTATTGAATATTTATTTGGATCAAGAACCCTATGAAAATACTTAATGTAATACATAACTCATTTCTAAGGCTTCTTTGTAATCATTTAGTTGGGATAAATGCCCCATGAGTAATTTTTTTGCAATATAAATAATTTTATGTTTAGACATGGACAAAGGTTGAAATGAGGTCCGCACACCATAATTGAATCATCTCAATATTAAGAATCATGAAAAAATAGGAAACTCCAACATAGACCCTCACTAGGGGGGTCCTTTTATATGAGTTGGATATAAACATCGAGATGCCTTGTGCATGGTTGATGCGTCTTGGGTTTTTAACCATGATGATGGCATGAAATTACCAACCTTATTCCTATAACATGCCCAACTCCCTTGCTAAGCCATACTAATAAAAATATAGCATTTATACCATTATGAAAAGTTCACATTAACATGAAAAAATGAGATACTTTGATATCTGTAAAAGTAAATCTATGAAACATGATGAAAATAAGCATGTATCAAAAATAAAATTGAAATATGTGAATGAATATTATTAAAAAAACACATTGTGGAAAACCTCAAAATGCAAAGAAAAAAATTAGCATTAAACTCAACACCATGAATATGAGCACATATTTCATAAATAAATTTCACCATTGGCTTTATACCTAGGATGTTCCTCCCAAACATAGAATCTATTGTTAAATTCCTCTCGATAGTAATCCATCATCAAGCTAGTGATATGAATCCACTAAGAAGTCTGGCTCTCATTGCCAACAACCCAATACCCATCAAGAAACAATCGGAAGGACACTTGTGGAAAAGAAATGTGACAAACTTGGCATGAAGGTGGCTAGTACCCATGAATATTGAAAACAAAGATAAGAACCAGAATGCTGACAACTGTCATTACCTTTTTCCTTCCCATGTGATGGGAGAAAAATTAACAATGTCAAAGATTTGTTGGAATCCGGAGGATTGCGATTGCTCCATTGTTGATCGTATATATAGTTGAATATTTTACTTTCATATCTTCAATATCTATGAAAATAATTGAAAATAGAGGAAGATTCAACAAACTCTGAACTTACGTTGAATTGATTTGCATGGGAGGAGGCTAATGCCTAGTATAATCAAATTGTTTCCCTTGCCATAACATAGGAACATGCCCCAAGGGATGAGAACATGCCCCATGGGAAGTGGCGTCCACCAATACACATTTGAATGTGCTTTTTGGGTCGAACAACATTGTGGCAATTGAGGGTTGCTCGGCTCCACGAACCAGTCAATCACTTACTTGAAAATTGAAACCCCAGCTGATTAAATATTCTCTTGCAAGCAAAATTTCATGACTCGTAGTTTATTTAGAAATCTACATACTCCCGTTAAAACCTTCTCGTATATGTGCAAGTTAATATTCATATTTCTTTTCATTTGTCAACGTTTTGTACATGGCATGAGAAAGTGATTGAAATATGAATGTATAATGTATTTATTATTGTAGTATGTGCTTGTTTTTTTTGCCAAATACTCATATAATAATGAGGATTAGTTGCAATGGTTTCCAAGTCTTGCACAAGGGTTGCAACGAATTATGTCTTCTCAGACCCTCCCTTCACTGGATAAGGACAAGGAAGTTGCAAGAGAACACCACCAATTTCTTAGCCAAGTTTTATGGATGTGTTGGTGTGACAAATCTCATAACCAAAGGCCCCTGAGAAATTGAGGCCTGGTAAAGTAACGTTTGCACGAATCTATCTTAATGTAAACCTCGGTAATTTTTCATGATTTGAATAAACTAGATCCAAAAATACTTGTCTAACATAGAGTTTAAGGTTGTAGAGGTATAGTGGCTTGATATTCACAAATCCATTTAAATTGGGACCTAATTTGCAGTGCCATAGCTATGTTTACAAAACCTTTGTAATGTTAGTTTCACTTGTAGCTCTACATTGTGTATTTGCATTTTGCATATAATGATACATCATCTAATTTAGTGCCCATCTCTTAATTTCATATGCATCTCTAGAATTTTGAAAATGCATAGCAAACCATGGACCTGTGAGAATGATTATGTTCAATTCGCTCCCTCCATTATATAGCTTAGGTATATTTTTGTGTCACAATTTTTATAAATCTCACAAATTTATTTGTTAGAAAAAATGGAGAGCAAGCACAGAGTGATTAAACACACAAAACCAAACACACACTATATTATTCTTGGTCACATAAAGGAATTACATATATAAGACTTAGATCACTAACTTCGACAAATTATGACTGAGACATGACATGACTCCAACTCATAACTTAGGAATCAACAACTTCTAGATTGACACCTCGTAACTCATAATGACAACTATACAAGACATGAAAGAATTACTTCCAACATCCTCCCTTAATGCTCACATGGAAAACATTAAACGCACATATTACAAAAATAAATAAATATTTCTAATATTTGTCTGATATGGCCATACTAGCACTCATATCCACTCTAAAATATCACAGTTTCCACTATTTTCTTCACCACACTTTTGAGCTTCCCACTTGATCCATTTAAGACATAACCGCTTCAAACCATCATTGACTTGCTTTGCAGAATTGACGCTTCTTAGCCTCCCAGAGCGCAACAGGTCAATCTCGATTCTAAACCATCCTATGTAACTACTACAATCTTTGAATCCATGACCCTCTGCAACCTTCTTCAGTTATCTAAGATAGAATTATGGGTACAGAGTGTCTTCAACAGACAATTCTACAACTTGACCTTGTATAAAATAACCTGTACTCACGCTCTCGGAGCATGACGGGTCACACTAGCTTGGTCTTATGAAGAACTACCAAAGACTAACGCTCCCGGAGCACAACAAGTCACATTAGTATGTTGAATAATTGGCCTATTCTTTGTGGTTCTGCATCATTTGGATTTCGCACAATATATTTGCACAATAACACACATCAACTCACACTACAAACATGGACATTAGCAAACTACAATTACCAACAACCCCTCTTTTTCTTAGGTATATAAAATCATTATTATTGTCTCTGATCTAGTGCGACATGCAACCTGTCCCTTTTATTCTAATGCCACGTACATAATGATACATTCCACAACATAATGATATAATAATAGCATACCAGAGGGAAACCTCATTCCTCACAAACTACAAATGGCCACTTTTCAAGACTCTGACAAGATTCCAGATCATGAATGAAAGGAGACAAAGGGATCTCGCAATGCTTGAAGGAGCTATTGATCCAGATTCCTCTCTTTTGTTGGCAGTGGCTTGCAATCCCATGTGCTAGGGAAAATTAGGAGCACATTGGCCTTTCTTCAACAAAGATTCCACGATAGTTCCTACAGAACGTTGATCAAGACAGCAACATTAAACTTGAGCTCCTTTTCACAGCGATCATGGTCATGGTAGTCAAAAATTGTGTACTATCAAGAAATATCTCTTTGTAATCATGAACCTCACGGAGTCCCCTCCATTCTTGAGATCCTTCTCGTATTGAATATTTGTTGTTGTACATTTTGAATCGTTTGTTGTTGTAGACTTTAAATCCTTTGTCGTAATAGCCTTTTCACCAACATCACTCTTTTCTTCTTCTTTATTCTAATCCTTTGGTGGCAACTGGTATAATTATGTCTCCTGATCAAACTTTAAAATGTAGGCATGATTACACCCTTCAAAAAATCTTTCCCCAAGTGTATCAATTATGTAGAACGCTTCATTTTCAACCTTAAAAAGGAAAAAATGGTCATTCTAGCTGACTATCCATCAATAAATTACGTTTTCTTGATTTCCCACACACCAACAAATGTATGTCTTCAACATCGAGGCTGAAGAAAAATGACAGTATTTTCTAGCCATAATCGTCCAATCGTCTATCCTTGAAGTAACGAGGTTACAGATTGAGCGGGTAGGAGGGAATTCTTACAGAGGCCTCTCTCAGTACTCAGCTAAATCTCTGTTGACTACAATTATACCAAATAGGAACATCACAAAAGTATTTACAAAAACATACAAATCTAACAAATCCATCACAAAACAACAATTTATTCTACTAACATAAAGAATGAAGGCAATCCACTCTCCCAACTTAGTATACTTAGAGAATCCACTATTATAACTCTCACATCTTCCTGGACCTCCCTTAACGGAGTTAGGCTAGGATAGGATCTGATACCATGTTATAAAAAATATAGAGAGAGCAGAGAGAATGATTGAACACACAACACTGAAAACACATTTTATTATTATTTATCACATAAATCAATTACATATATAAGACTTAGATCACTGACTTTGACAAATTATGACTCATACATGACATGAGTCCAACTCATAACTTAGGAATCAACATCTTCTAGATTGACTCCTCATAACTCATAATGACAAATATGCATGACATGGAAGCATTACTTCCAACATATTAAGGATACAAATGGGAGATATCAAGAACCATCGTTAAATTGCAAAACAACATTTAATTTTTAAATGTTATTCAGTACACCTCTTCCTTCAAATAAGTTCCCTCTCATTCATTTGCAAATCGAAGAGAAATAGATGTGACAATCCATAAAAGTAGTTTGATTGGTGGGTGGTGTCAATATATCCAAGTCTCTTTTATTCGATGCTTGTGGTAGGATGGTTAATCCAATATATGGATCACTTAGACTTTTTCTTTCTAGGAACCTAACAAAATTTCAGGCAGCAGTAGACAACATCCTACGGGGATTGTTCCCTGCTTCTACGAAAGGAAATTTTGTGTCCATAAATCCTAGATTTATGTTGTTGATGAAAGCGATGGCCTACCGCAAGCAGCACAAAGCAGTGAAGGGTAGAGGCAGAAGCAGATTCAAGGGCTTCAACCATGAAATATGTAAGCATAAGGAATGGGAAAGTGCATCAAATCACTATCATTATGGTTCAAGAAGTAGATCTAATGACTAGGACAATGTAAAAGAGACATTACAGGATTTAGGAAATGGTAACTTTAATGAGGAGTACATAGAGATATATTTGATGTCTCTATTTGGGTAGGAAAAGGATGAATTGCTTGCTACTCAACCACAAATGGAATGTCGTTGCAATTTTCTTTGGAGTGTCAAATCTAGTCAACTTGAAACTCATGCATCTACCTGCAATGTCATGGAATGAGAGCTTACGCTTGGTTCTCAAAGGTCCATGACCTGAGGAGGTAAGTCTAGAGATTAAGTCTAGACAAACAAATATTGGACTGAGGCCCATTGGGATCACTTCATGGGCGAGACTTATCTCCCATGAAAATTATACTTCCTAGTGTGGGAATACTCGGCTTTTCTACGCATTACTGTATCTATGAAATAGGAGTGAAACTATTATACACTGAGAGAACTAGCATCTGATAGAATTCCAAAGCCAAACCTATTTATGGTGAAATCATAAATGATGATTTATAAAATAAGTGAAAAATGGTTCCATGCCGAAAGTTGTATTTCTTCTCACATCAACAATCAAGCTATGATTTTATAAACCTTGCAAAATGTTTGAATAATAAATAAATTTAATATACGTTAGAAGTAGTATATATTCCATTTTTTTCAATACTTTTAAATTATGAGCAAATGGCATAAAGAGAACAGTGGTCTTTAGAACAATTTTCCATATTTCCTTATGTAGCATACCATGGCAAATTAGAGGTAGAAAACTTAGATGTTTGGTGTCTTTAGCAGTTGTAGCATAAGCTACTCTTCTGGTGGAATAAGGTCCACCTATCCCCTAGAGAGTATAGCAAGAATAAGGTCCACATATTCCTTGGAGAGTATATAGCAATAAATTCCTATTTGTTTTTTCATTTTTGTGTGTGGATAGAATCCTCTTTTACTACGTCTCTTCCTTGATACCTAGATGAGCATAGTTTTGATTGTTGGACTATACGTTGTACTTGTATTTATGGGCCAAGTATGGTGAGCTCGAGGCTTGCCAATGGTGCCTTGGGATTCGTAGAGGGATGCGCCTTGATAGATGGGTGGGATAATGCTCATTGAATCGAAAGCCAATCTTATCCCCCTTATTAAGCAATGCAACTATAAACTCTTTTCTTTCTTCCCCTCAAATTGCTATTCTCAGTTTGAAAACATAATACAAATATATGACATGCATTACTTATGAGCATGTTGCTTTAAGCCTTCTCAACACCTTGTGAGCCTCAAAGTCTTGGGCCGAAAAAGGATCCAACTCCTAAAAGGTTGATGAATTGGAAAATGTGATACCAGAAGTTTATTCCCAGTGGTTGACATAAATCATCTCAATCTTTGTGTGCGAGGTTATGAATATTGCAATTTGAAGCCAGATGAAGGAGAAGAAAAAAAGTACTACCCCATTGGTTAACCAGAAGAGACATTGGTTGGAGCTTGGTTGCAACCACCATGTTGTTGACTTACCAGCATATACACATTAAATTATGCTATGTTGTTTTCACCATACAATCTTGATTTGAAATAGAATACCTGCACGCTAGGTTGTGCCCATCCAGAAAGTGGGTGGGTGATATGCGAGAGAGGTTCTTTTGACCCAATGTATCAATTTTTGATACTATTGTGAAAGTGCATGGAGTTTAATCCTATACTTAGAATAGGTTTATTCTAATTCTTATGTAATTCAATAATATATAACGTGAACCCTTGATAAAATAACTCTCAAAAGTTGTCAAACAAATAAAAATAATATGTGTGAGTTGTTATATAGAATGAACAGTTAACAATGTCCTAGTACCATTAATTTAAGTTCACTAAGATTTAACTTGCTTTCAACAATGAGATTTCAAAAAAGTGAATGTGTTGTGTGATTGGTGGAGTTTGTTGTTAACAATGATTTCATTGGTGGTTATGTTGTAAAAATGGTTTCATTGAATATAATTATAAATATACCATTATCATAAAAAGAAAATAAATAAGCTAAGATTATACAAATCCATCTGTTATCACTCCAAAATTTCTTGTAAGTTGTTCATATATATATATATATATATATATAATAAATAAATAAATAAAATAAAATAAAAAATAAATAAATAAATAAAAAATGATAGAGGTAACCACAAACCAACTTTGGAGATCAGGATCTAGCCTTCCTAATCTCAGAGAGGGCTCTCTCTTTATGATTTAACTTTGTTTTAGTTAATTGATTTTAGGCTAGTTATGATTGTGCTAGGGTTTTTGATTTGAATTTGGGTGGTGGGATCACTTACTTAGATGAACAGAGGTTTTCTTTTACCATTGGGCTATGGGGTCGAGTGTCAGACAAATTAGAGTGGATCAAGCTTTAAAAACAATGTCTACAGGGCAAGATGGGTGAATTACTGTAGATCTCAAATGATGGATGGTGAAATGGTTTCTAATTAGATCCAGGGAGAAATTAGGGGTTCCTTAGGTCGAATTATGAAAAGAATGAAAGAGGTCAACCGAGATGGGAGAGCAATTAAGGGTTCTCAAATCCGGATATCAGAGGAAAACATATCAATGACTAACTGTGAAAAACAAAGTGCACTTAAACAAGTTCTGAGTTATATTTCCAATTAATTCATTCAAATTTGAATAACATTTAAGTTTATGAAACACATAAGAAAATAAAAAAAATCAAACAAAGAAGATACTTCACTGCAATAGCTCATCTCATGAATCCTGTAGTGCAATCTTTTTATTACTTGCTCCAGTCTGTTGACTTGAAAATTGATACAATCACCCTTAGGTTTAAGGTCAAAATAACTCTACAAATGTATAGCAATCCACCTTCAATACTTTGAATTATGAAGTAATTATACAAAAATAATTTACAAAATATCTCAAACTGCATTGAGAACTAATCTAGGAAAAGGAAATAACTTAATGCAAGAAGATAGAGACAGCTATTTAACTATTGTTTGTTGTCCCCGTTATTTAGGTTTTGTTGTCTTTTAGTCTTTGATCTTTTTCCCTTTAAGCTGCTTGGTTGTTTAGTCTTCACACTGGATGTGATATTTACTTATGACCTTTCATTTGATACTCTTTGACCTTGTTGTCCTGTCAATACCCTTTTACTGTGCTTTTTTACTTTTTACTGTAAATTTCATATTTTTGCAGTGTATTCCTACAGTAAATCATTGATTTTTTCCCATGTCTCAACGTCTAGTAATTGGGTATTGAGCATTTTTCTGTATATCTCATCTACCTCTGTATACTTGGAAAAAGTTGGCTTATTAATAAAAAGGTATTTTACCTCATGATGGAAGTAAAATAAATTCTCAAATGTTTAATACAATACTTTTCCTGTTGGTATGCCCTTCATGAATGAAGTGTTTACCTGATATCTAGCCACTTCCCTGATCTTCTTATTGTAATCCTCTTGTGTCATTAGCTTATCATTTATAACTAAGGGATTTGGTAATCCCTTTTGCCTCAAAATTTTGAACTTAACCATGAACCTATCAATGGCCAATTGCATGGTTTAACACTTATCCTCCAAGTTCAACATCAAATTCCTCTTAGTGAGGACTCTTTTGACTTCCAAAATTGTACCTATCCTGTTAGGTATCTCTAACTCTTGCAGGTCATACCTGTTCTTGTAGTTGAGGAAATGAATGATCCTTGCTGCTTCCTCTGGGATATCTCCAAGTTCTTCTTTGACTCTCTGAATGGCTTCTGTAGCCTACTTTATCAAATCAATTTGTTAAAAAATGACCTGGATGGATGGCCAAATATCATTGACAGAGTCAATGATATTGGCCCACAATTGTTCCTTAGCTTGACCTAGGGGTTCATTGAGTGTCATTTCCTTTTCTAGGCTTTTCATTCTTTCATTCATCCTTGTGGCCTTCTGTTGTTTTTCTCTATGCATGATTTGGGCCAATTTGTAATCTGTTTCTAGGTTGGTGACTTTCTCCTTAAGTCTATTCATCTCAGTGGTCTGAATGGACATTTCTTCCATTTCTTTGACCAGCCTGTTTGCTTCATTAGCTGTGGAGCCTATTGCTGTAAATCTTGTTGTTGATGTAGTTGGTGTAGATGCCGATAGTGATGTGACCATTGGAGCAGTGGGGGCCAATGATGCTAGCAAAGTAGAAGGTACAACAGTGGTAACTGTTGGGATGAAAGTTGCAGGAGCATCATCCAAACTAGCTTGTTTAAGCTGCATCAAGCTTTCCAACTCTTTCTCCATCTCCTTTAACTGATCATTCAGTTGCAACACTAGATCCATCATTCATGATTGTTCTGACTTTCCAAGACCTCCTTTGTTTGTGGGTGTTGTAAATGAGGCAGCTTCAACTGTTTCTTGAGGGTTATTATGTCCTCATTCTTCTTTTTTATTACTTTCTCTGTGGCCTTAATATCACTTGGGTAATGGCTCAGTTCAATGACCAAGTCCTCCAAGGACTTTATTCTATTGTATTTGGCCTGTGAGGAGGCCTTCTCCAATTTGTATTGGGCTGTCACATTATCCAATGAATCTTGCAACTTATAGGCATCCATGGCCTTTCCTATGAGGGTGGAGTAAGTCATTTCTCTAGCCTGCTTATGGAACTCTATCTAATCAATGGGATGAACATCCCTGGCCAACACCTAAAAATTAGTTTTCTTATACTCTGCCGAGACCTTTAATTGTTGTACAGTGGACTGCAAAAATAACGCCTCCATTTCCCTGCTTTGATGTCAAA
This sequence comes from Pinus tabuliformis, assembly GCA_031772625.1. Lineage (NCBI taxonomy): Eukaryota > Viridiplantae > Streptophyta > Pinopsida > Pinales > Pinaceae > Pinus > Pinus tabuliformis. The sequence goes on along the minus strand of CM062808.1, from coordinate 337,451,223 downwards.
GGTTGACATCAATATGCTCTGGTTTGTGGAGTATTCTTGAAGTATTGGGCATATGTCTCTGCCTTCAACTTCTCATTTCTCATCTTTATCTCTTTGAATCTGTCTTTGATATCCTTTTCCCTGTGAGCTGGCCTGACAAGGGAGGAAACCTCAACACTTTGTTGTCTCTCTATCATTTGTGTGTTGGAGGTTGATGGCTGCTGTGTTTCACCTGATGCAGTTACTTCTTTACTTCTCTGTCCCATTGTCTCAGTGTCGGTTATTTCCTTTGATGCTATGTTCTCCTTCTATTCAAATATAGGATTCAACTTGGGCCTCTTTCTTAGCTCAAACAGCTCATCTGTAGTGTCGATGGCAGAGTTGGATGCCTCCTCCCTATTCCTCTTTGGATTCTTTTCTTCATTGGCCGCGGTCTGTAACACAAGATGAACATTCAATAGTTATTATATTTTTCGAACTTGCAGGAAAGAGTTCTAGTCAAATTGCTTTTCTAAATCAATCACTGTGTTCTCAACATCCACAACTGTGTTGTCCATATCAATCTTCTCCACCCACTCAGATTGGTTAGCAAACTGTTCAATGTCAGGTTTCGGGGGGTGGATGTATGGTCCCAACTTGACCTTAAGTCTCAACTTGTTTATGACCCCATGAGGGTCATACTACCATATGAAGTTGTTTCTGAATTTCATATGTTGTAGTAACTTGTAGGCCTCTGGTCCAGCCTCTCTATTGTTGCAAATGAATGAGCCTAATTGGTTTCTCACCTTGAACTAGGCTTTCTTCCTAGCAGATAGGAAGTGGACCTGATTAGAACTGATGATTTTTCTGAAATATTAAAGGGAAAATATCCTCATAGGGAGGTATTTTGGCAATTTATAAGGGGCTAACTGGTAGCCATAAACTCTGATCTTAGTGTGGTTCTAGTAGAGGTACCAGTCTCCCACCTTGTTGTTCTTTTCCAAATGTAGCACTCTCTTGATGTCTTCACTGATTATACACTAAGTATTAGAAGTTAGCATGTTCATGACAGGGTATACAAAGGAATCTATGAAGTCTTTGTAGGTGAATGCTGTGGAAAAATTCTAGACCAAGGGTGTCTAGTAGAACACTGATCTCTCCTTTCCCCTAGTGTCCAACTTCTGGATGCTCACAGGGAACTTATCTGTCTAGTAATACAAAAACATATAAAACAACACTAAAGAGTATTTGAAAACTCTTTTAGTGGGTAGTCTGGTGAATTGTTCATGCATTTTGTCTGCAGTGTACTGAGCATAATCATACATGATAGCAGGAGGCTTTCCTGGAGTGAAAATGGACAGGAAGGCCAGGATGAACTCATCCACATGCTCATCTGATGTATATCCTAGCATGCATGACAACATGGTGATTATGTGTTTGCTAGTTTCTGAGAAAATGGTGGCAGCAGAGGGTGGGGTATCTGTAGGAGTATGATGGTCTTCAATGATGAAATTCTGGAAGATTTTCTTGATTTTCACCTGGTCTAATGTGATGTATAAGTCCAATAGGTTTCCAATGGATAGAGGGGTCTGATTAGGGCTAGATTGGATTTGTATCATTTGGTTGATTGACTCAGGTGTAATGGTGAATAACAACTGCTGATTTGGGGCAACAATAGTCCTTTGGCTAGGGATACAACAGGCATGACAAAAATGTACAATATCAAGAAATGGGTGAACTTCTCGGAATAAGTATTTTGTTAAATTGGATTCCCATGTAGGAATTTACAGGGTAAGTTCCTCAGAAAGAATACTAAAAGGACACCGCTCACAACCAGATCACAGATCAATACACCAGTATTTTTGACGTGGTTAAAACCCTCAAAGTGCAAGGAGGGAAACCGTCCACGGCCTGTCCCAACGTGGGTACTACAAGCAATTTATTAATCAAAGAATGAAAATTTACATAAGCTTCTCTCATGCACGGATTACCCGAACAATGACCCTCCATGCGCTTTAAATAGAACTCATGGACCAATAGGGTGTCAAGCCACGGATCAAGTGTCGGTAATACCGAGGTGAGAGTGAACCGTCGGATCACTACATATCGTGACCATCGGATTGTAAGTTACAAAATGTACAACGGTAAAGAAAAACACTTTACCTAACTCTAACCTAACTCTATACTAGACCAAGTTGAACTTAACTATATCCTATGTGTCGGAATATCCTAACATCCCCCCTTAAGAACAACTTGTGCTAGGATTGAAGGATTTACAAATATGACACAATAGGAGAAGGAAGGAGGCACTAGAGGCTATCCCCCCTTAGTGACAACTTCCTGAACTCCAAGCATATATGGAAGTTTAGTGAACTTCGCCTCTGTGAGAGCCTTTGTGAAGATGTCTGCAACCTGATCATCTGTTGGACAATATTGCACTTCAAGAACATGGTCATGAATGAGCTTTTTGATGAAGTGCATGTGTAGTTCAATGTGTTTGCTGCGCTGATGCTGGACTGGATCTTTGCATAGCTGAATGGCACTTTGATTATCACACCAAAGTGTGGTTGGATGCTGCTGCTCAAAGCCAAACTCTGATAGGATCTGACGAAGCCACAAGGCTTCCTTACTAGCTTCCACGGCACCACGATACTCTGCTTCTTCTGACGAAAGAGAAATGGGAGCCTGTTTCTTACAAGCCCATGTAATAGGTCCTGAACCAAGAGTGAAGACATAACCGACAGTAGACTTCCGATCATCAGGGTCACCAGCCCAATCAGAATCAGTGAAACCAACTAACAGAGGAGCTGCTTTGGCACTGTAATGAATCCCAAACTGTATTGTACCTCAAACATAACGAAGTATTCTTTTAGCTGCTTTCTAATGACTTTCACGGGGGTTTTGCATAAAACGAGCAACAAGGCCAACAACAAAGGAAAGATCAGGACGAGTATGGGTTAAATACAAGAGTTTTCCGACAAGTTGACGGTATAAGGTAGCATCAACTTCAGGAGAAGTACAAGAGACTGAAAGTTTGACTCCAGACTGAAAGGGAGAAGGGGCTCGCTTACAGTCTTCCATGTAAAAATGACGAAGAATATCACAAGCATACTTGGACTGGGAAAGGAAAATACCCTCCTGGGATTGCAAGACTTGAAGACCAAGAAAATAGTGTAAGTGTCCTAAGTCTGTCATTTCAAATTTCTTTTTAAGGCTGGACTTCACATGGTTTATAAGGTTGGGATCACTACCAGTAAGAATAAGATCATCAACATAAAGAACAAGGATGATAAGAGAGTTGCTCACTTTCTTGGTGTAGACAGTATTGTCATAATGACACCCAGAAAAGCCAGATTCTAAAAGAAAGCTATCCATTTTGGCATACCAAGCCCGAGGAGCTTGCTTGAGGCCATAAAGGGATTTCTTAAGTCGACAAACAAGGCTGGAGTCTGTTTGTATGAAGCCAATGGGTTGTTCCATATAGATTTCTTCCTGCAAGTCCCCATGCAAGAAGGCAGATTTAACATCCATCTGATGGACTTCCCAATTTTAAGAGGCAGCAAGGGAAAGAACAAGGCGGATAGAGTTCATTTTGGCAACAGGGGAGAAGGTTTCAGTGTAGTCAATGCCTTCAACCTGTGAAAAGCCCTTAGCAACGAGACGAGCTTTATGTTTATCAACTTTCCCATCTGGTCCATACTTGGTTCTGTAAACCCATTTACATCTAACAAGTTTGCGTCCCTTTCGTAGAGGAACAAGATCCCATGTATCATTTGTCATCAATGAATGATATTCTTCATTCATAGCTGCTTCCCAATGTGGATGGCCTAAAGCTTCTGCAAAAGTGTCAGGACCATGATTTACTGGAGCTTGAGCCAGTAAAGAAGAGGCTCTTTCAAATTGAGAACGTGTACGTCGCTGATCTGTAGGATCACCGGCAAGATCACTTGCTGCATCCCGAGTAGCACGAACCCATCTTGGAAGTTGAGGATCCTGAGAAGGTGGGGGAGGATTATCATCCTCGCTTTCATCATCTGAAGAAGAAATGTTTTCAAAAGTAGAAGAGATAGGAAGAGGTGGCACATCCGTCGGACTAGGCTCGCAGGCCGATTTATTTTCATCAAATTTTACATCTCTTCTAATGATAACCTTTTACATCTTCAGAATATCCAACAAAAGTACATTTCTCACTCTTAGGTTCTAAAGCTTTATGCTTTTCATCTAGAATATGGGCCCATGCTTCACTTCCAAACACACGAAAGTGACTTACATCTGGTTTAATGTAACTCCAAGCTTCTTCTGGAGTGATATTCTCTAGAACCTTAATAGGAGTGCGATTGATTATATAATTTGCACAATTAATTGCTTCGGCCCAAAAACTAAGACCGAGTCCTTTAGATTGCAGCATACAATTAGCCATTTCCTTTAAGGTGCGATTTTTCCTTTCAGCTACACCATTTTGTTGTGGAGTGTATGGAACAATATGTTGCATTTGAATTCCATTTTCGGTGCAAAAGTTGATGAATGTGTTTTTAACATATTCTCCACCATTATCAGTTCTTAGCTTAAGAATTTGATGTCCAGATTGTTTTTCAACAAAGGCTTTGAAGGCCAAAAGAGTGTTAAATACTTCGCTCTTGAGTTTTAAGAAGTATACCCAAGTGCGTCTGGAGAAATCATCAATGAAAGTTAAGAAGTACTTGCAGCCAGAGAATGAAGCAACAGGAAGAGGACCACATAAATCACTGTGCACAAGCTGTAAAGGGGCTGAGGCGTGCCAAGAGGCACTTTTGTCAAAACTGTCCCGATGATGTTTTCCGAGTACACATCCGGAACAAACACCATCTCTGCAAGATACCATAGGAAGACCTGTCACCATATTTTCTTTACATAGATGCTGAAGGGAGCGATAGTTTAAGTGACCAAATCGCTCATGCCAAAGTTTGCTCACTTCATCATTATGAGCAACAAATACTGAGGGAAGATTTGATGACCCAAAGTTGTGAAACTTATACAACCTTTTGGAATCATCAGCAAGACCAGTAGCTAGAATCTGTTTAGGATCTTTTAGATCCTTGATTACAACATCATGAGGTGAAAATTCAACAATTTTACCTTCACCTGAATGAGTTAGCTGATAGACAGATAGAAGGTTGCAGGATAAGGTTGGAACACATAATACATCATTAAATTGACCATTGTCTAGATGAACAGTTCCAGTCCCTACAACATTAAGAGATCTATCATCACCAATAAATATATTTTTGGTGTTACAAACATTTAAAGAAGAAAACATGGCTTGGTTTTTGGCCATGTGATAAGAGGCTCCAGAATCAATGAGCCACTCATGAGAATGAGAAGAAGAAGAATATACATTTAATGCATAACCAGACTGAGATTATTGACAACGACATGCAGAAAGTGCCATTCCGGAAGTTGAAGTTGAAGTAGGCTCCACATGGATGTTTTGTTTCTTCATTGCGACTTCCAAGGCTTCCATCTTCTTAAAGCATTTAGATTCTATGTGGCCATCTCGATTACAAAAGTTACAATGTCTATCAATCTTCTTCCATTTGTTTTTATTGGTCTTATCATTTTGCTGAAATGATCTTTCATTTTGAGGCTGAGATGGTTTAGGACCATTCTTTTGAGGATATGACTTCTTAGGATTCTTTAAATTTGGTTGCTGCTGGGCGGCTAACGCTTTCGCGGAAGAGTTTCCAAGATTAAGAAGACCAAGGTGTAAGAGTTTTTCTTGTTCTCTTATTAAGGAATCACAAAAGGAGTCAAAGGAAGGGGCCTTGTAGTCTTTTCCTTGACAAATGAAAGCTTCCCTTGTAGAATGGAAAGTGGAAACAAATACATAGTAGGTTGGTCCCAACTTAGTAAGGATGGAATAAATAAGGTTACCATCTTCTTTCTTAACTTTAACACCTTCCAAGAGATATCTAAGGGTCTTGAATTTGGACAAGAAATCTTCAATGCAAGAAAAATTATTAGGATCCAAAGTAAGCAACTCATTTTCAAGTTGATGGGCTCTAATTTCATTTTTAATCCCAAAAACTTTAGCGAGTTTTTCTAATGCTTCATGAGGAGTCTCAAGTTCTGCAATGTGGAATCTAAGATCAGGAGAAATAAACATCCCTATCAAACCACGTGCTTGATCTTGTCTATTTTCCCATTTTGCAGCCTTGTCTTCATCTTTTGGTTTCTTCTCTTGGTCTGTGGCTATTCTGAAGAGACCTTTACTTCTAAGTAAATCTTCCATATAGGCTACCCATTGGAAGTAGTTAGTGCTGTCAAGAATGACTTGGCATGGACTTTCCATTTTTTTTTAAAAAACTGAAGCTGAAGATGCTGAAAGTAAGTGTTCCAATGGATAGATCTCGAAAAAATAGGCGGTTTTAAAAAAACGGCTCTGAAAAAGGCTTCCGGATGAAGAAGTTATGGCTTTTTGAAAAAAAAATTGTTGACGTTGCCAGCAAAGTGCGCGAATGTGCGGGAATGAAAAAAAAAATCCGCCCCCACAAAATGGAGACTTGAACCCATGACCTCTACTCTCTTAAAATAGCTTTGAACCAATTTATCTATACAAAAAATTTGAGAGAGAGAGAGAGAGAGAGAGAGAGAGGGGGGGGGGGGGGCTTGGTTTGCGTGCTTGCCTTGAGAAAGCTCTTTTTCCCTACAAAACACAAAACACAAAACCCAACACGAATATGCAAAGAAAAACAAACCTTGCGGCTCGAAGTTAGCTTTAGCAAAAAAACTAGAAATTTAAAAAAAAATCTCAAAGTTAGCTTTAGCCGAAAAACTAAATATTTTTCTCAATGTTTCTGATTTTCCGAGATCACACTAAGGTGTAGGGAAAAGAGCATACGCATGAGAAAAATCCTTCCTTTCTGTTTCTGATTTTCCCAGATCGTACAGAGTCGCGGGGCAAAGAGCATACGCAGAAATGAAAGGTATAGATCCGGTTAAAAAAAAAGCTAAATAAACTGAGACCGAAATAAGCAGAGAGAAAATAACAGTAAACTGCAAAAAACACTATATACCTCCCGATCTGAAAAATGACGCAGCTAGGGCTACCGGAAACCTTTTCGCGTGAAACGAAAGGGGTTCCTCACTGGAACAGATGCTCTGAACTCAACAGAGCAGTCCTCTCGGCCCGAAAGCAGTCAGAAACAGCAGATCTAGGAAACGACAGCCGCATGCAGTTCTACCGGCTTCAGATTTGGATCACCAACGGACGCGGCCCTCAAATAGCTCTGATACCATTTAGGAATTTACAGGGTAAGTTCCTCAGAAAGAATACCAAAAGGACACCACTCACAACCAGATCACAGATCAATACACCAGTATTTTTGACGTGGTTAAAACCCTCAAAGTGCAAGGAGGGAAACAGTCCATGGCATGTCCCAACGTGGGTACTACAGGCAATTTATTAATCAAAGAATGAAAATTTACATAAGCTTCTCTCATGCACAGATTACCCGAACAATGACCCTCCATGCGCTTTAAATCGAACTCATGGACCAATCGGGTGTCAAACCACGGACCAAGTGTCGGTAATACCGAGGTGAGAGTTAACTGTCGGATCACTACATATCGTGACCGTCGGATTGTAAGTTACAAAATGTACAACGGTAAAGAAACACACTTTACCTAAATCTAACCTAACTCTATACTAGACCAAGTTGAACTTAACTATATCCTATGTGTCGGAATATCCTAACATCCCAAAGGTGGATGTCATCTGCATGGTTTAGAAATCTGTACTTACTCAAATAGCGGAGCTTCAGAAGGTGGGCTGGAGTTGTAGTGTCTCTTATTTGGAAATCCCTGTCTGCTAGGGCCAAATGGTCAATGTCCAGGTGAGGGGTTGACATAGGTCTGACATCCAAAGAGGTCTGGGCAGCCATCTTTAGGATAAACTGTGGGAATTAGGCTTATACAGGTTGTGGAAGTGAAGCTTTGATAACTCTAGTGGAGTGAAAGGGTAGTTTACAGGTCGGAAAAGAGGGGTTTGGGCATTCAGGGGGGAAATACTCTCAATTTAAGGGAAATATTAATTAAATTTAATTAATTACTGTTTGAATTGACTGTACGCTTTCAAATTGAGATGGTCATTCTGGTTTTTTGTCAAAATACCTGGAAATGGTGGTATAGGCTGCAAACTAGTTTCAATGGTAGTTGCAGAGGGTACTGTGGCTTCATCTATGCACTGGATGGCTGAATTGGGCGTCTGGAGCGTGTTCGGGAGGTAGTTGGCGGTGAAATTCGGTTGCAGAGGCTCAGGGTGGCGCAGGAAGGCTTAGGAAGCTTTTCATAGAGCGAATGAGCGAAAAGGGTGAAAATGAGTGTCTTCGGCCTTTTAACCAGTAACGGTTAGAATTTGGTGTGGAATTCATAATGAATAGTGGGTGGTTTCGGCTTTTGGCGGGGAGGCGGTTTCGAGGGCCATCGTACCGCTTTTGGCAGCTGGGCAGTATTTCCTCAAGAGCATGTGAGTTTGCCTGGTGCTGCCACATAGCCGAAGAGGGCCCAAGAAAAACTACGAATCTCGCGTGCTCTCGGGTGGGTAAAGTTCGGAAAGGGAGTCTACGCGATATGGATGTGCACCGTCAGATCTGGGGGTGCAAGATCTAATTGTTGTCGCGCGGTGGAAATGCACGGAGGGAATAAGGGCGGAGATTTGCAGGGCCTAGGGGGATTAATTACACTTCACTATAATTAATTAATGAATAAGGCGGGGTTAAATATAAGTGGGTTTAATAAAGTGGGACCAGGGTTTGTATGTAGCAGAGTTTGTTAACTGCACCAGGGTGGTGGGTTAAACGGGTTTATGTCGGGGAAAATGTGAATTGCGGAGTTAATTAAATAATGTGGAGGGGGAATTTAAACTTAGGACAAGGGGGGTTTTATGGGTTTTTTAGATAAAATAGGGAAATTAATAAGGGGAAATTATTTTTTCAAAGGGGAATGGGTTCCACACTAGGGAAAAGGGGTTTTGGGTTGGGAAATGACCTTTGGAGGGTAATTTGCTAGGGAAATATGTGAAACCAAGGGGTAAGCGTCAAAATGAAGGGAAAAGGGTATTTTAATAGGAAATGATGGGATAATGGGGAAATTAGTAATCATGTAATGGGGGGTGAAATGAAATGAGGGGAAGTTAATTAAATTAGCTTGTGAACATCCTTTCACTTTCATAATTTCTCCTGCACACTGAAACATATGATTAAGCATGATAAGTGTGCTTTTGCTTTAACAACCTTGTACTTATGCAACCTTTCTTGTACCTACCCTTTACTTACCCTAACATTTTTTTCTCCACTTTATTGGGTGCATTTAAACTAGCAGACCCTTTCTTTCCTTTTTCTTTTGAAAAGCAAACTATGTAATTCTAACCTTATATCTTCCAATGGCTCATATTAAGTTGTTGAGCACATTTTATTTCTCTACCTAACTACTGATCTGCCAAGATTAAATAGTTTGGCTAGATTTTATTCTCTATCTATAAACATGAAATTTAAAGCATGAACTAGTCAAGATTAAACTATTTGACCATCATGGGTTGTGGCATTTATGACAAGCTGCACACAACCATTATTTTGCACAGTAAAGTAAAAAGTAGTGGCACTTAGATTTGCACACTTTCATGATCTGTTTTTGTTTGGGGTTCATATTTTTTCACTTTTTTGATCTTTCCTTATTCTTTTTGTCCTTTGATATTTGTTTTAGGACATACCCTCTTTACATTTTTTAATTTTTAATATGGAAAACATTTTTCAGAAAGCAAAAGCATGTACAATATTACAAGATCAACCACAGCCAATTCAAAATTATGAATCCTATTATTATAGGACCCTAACACCATCATCAAGACAAATAACAATATTTCATCTTCAATGATTACAATTCCTCTTCACTAAATTTCTATATTTAAGGTCAACCCACTCACCACCAAACAATATCATTATCGTTGATGCCCTTACACCTTTACAACCCAATAGATGTCATCCATAATCTTGAGTTATCGATAGATCTTACATTATTATCACTAGCAATTGCACCACATGTTGCAAAGGAAATGCCATGAAGAAAAGACCTTTACAACTCAATGGATGCCATCCATAATCTTGAGTTATCAATTGTTATCACTAGCAATTGCACCACATGTTGCAATTGCACCAAATGTCCCACAAGTAAAAATACCATATCAATACTTTGTAAGGAGAAGCAAATATTGTGGCCTACATTCATAACAAATTTCCATGTAAAGAAAGAAGTAATTTCCTAAGAAAAAGAGAGGTAATTTTGATGAAAAAACAAAGGAGTCCTAAACTTTAGTGAAAGCCTAAACTTTATTGACTATTAGATGTCCTCGCTACAAAGATAATTGTGATTAATAGAGATGATGTAGATGAGAAAATACCATTCGGAAGGCCAACAAGAGATACCAAAGTGGTACAATATAATACATATATAAATAATGAATAAGTAACAATGTCGCAGGATAGTTAATTTAAGTTGACTAAGACTTAACTTGCTCTCAACAATGAGTTCTCAAAAATTTGAATGTGTTGAACGATTGGTGGAGTTTGTTGTTAACAATGATATCATTAGTTATGTTTAAAGAATCATTTCATTGATCGATTTTTTTTACGTACAATCCAAATATTTCTCCAAATTATGTTGTAGCAAAATTTGCTTTGCCTTTATATGCTAAAGTGGAAGTAGAGCATGCAAGATGGCTACGTCGTTTGATTGTTGCACTCACAAGAGTTGTGCATTTGTAATAAATTTATCGTAATGTTTATTTTCCAAGAGAAAATATCTCTTCATGCTTATTAGTTGAATGATGATCCATAGTTAAATTCACTAAAGAACTTAGTTTAAAACGGTTACCAGCATAGAACCATTGAAAATTACAGGTGGAATTTACTTGTTGTTTGTTACAATAACACTTATTACAAGTCAATACTTTTATTCGCTCACTCTTTTTTCTCCACTAATCGGCTATATATGGAACTAAGCAGTTCTTGCAAACAAAGAGGATCAGGCTTATCCATAACATCAATTTGCACATAATACTATATTCCATGTGAGTTATAGCAAGATAACCATAATGTCAAATTCCCTTTCACTCACATTTATTTATTGGAAAGAAGAAAACATTTTCATTCAATATTGTCATAATAGAAAATACATGAGTCTTTTTTATTGTTTTTACATATTTGTTTGGCAGAGAGAATTGTCTACCACTTTGTGTGTATAATTTGCACCCTAGAGTTTTCAATAATCCGAGACAAAAACATAACTTATTCAACCCCTCAACAAATATATTTTCAAATGACAACCAGCTAGAGTAACTATTGTTTAGATCATGTACAAACACAAGCTCATTTGAGAGAGTGACAAAATTTAGGTCTTCCTATTTTACTGATTAGCAAGTGAGAAGTAACCAACAATTAGGTGAAGACACACAGAGAATAAAGGTGGAAATGGTGGTCAAAACTTGGAAAATACTTTAACACTATCAACAAAAAAGTAATGTAAACTCTATATTCCATGTGAGTAAAAGTAAGTGGAGTTAGAAATATGTTAGAATTGATTTATAATTCTCACATGCAAAATACTAACCAATTAAACTCCAAAAAAAGGCTAAATGTCAACTACAAGGGTAGGAAAGAGAAAAATGGTGTCTAACTACAAAGTAAGGAGTGATTGCATAGTCCCTCTAGAGTGATATGCATGGGATAATTTGAAATAATGGTGGAATTAGTCATCTTATCCTCCAACAACTCTCCATTCAATGCCACATATCATCTTATGTGGTACCCCTACTCAAAATATGCACGCTAAAAATAGAAAATACTAAAAATAGAAAATGTGTCAAATAATAGGGAATGTCTAGTAGTGAATGAAAAATGGTCATATGTGCACCTAATAATGCATGAAAGAGAGTCCTTATAAGCCTTGAAATCATTTAAATAAAAAATCAGATTCCTAAATTACAAATCTAAATTAAAATTTCACCAAAAACAATTACATAACCCACTTCAACAACACCCATCATAATTATTGAAATACCAAAAACAATTACACAAGACACTTCAATATAACAGTCATACTCATTTTGAGGAAATCTAGATAATTAATTCATGGAAAGTTCTAAATTTTAAAACCAGTGTAGAAAGAAACTAACACTTTACAGAGTCACCACAAAACTATTTACATGGTTGGAAATAATATAACCGCAAAAATGACAGAAACCATGAAGACTCATGGAAGAGCTTATCCATTACATTAAAAAGCACATACCTTTATACAAAACCCACTACAGGGATTCACCTACTGCTATTTACTATCTATCTAAATCAGCTGACTATAGCCGACTCCTGCCGACTGAAATTAAACTCGGTGACGTGGGAATAGTGGGCGGCGTTGTTGGCCACAGTTGTGATTAATGTTCTAACACCTCCCCTTAATCATGATGACCTAAACTTTAACTTGCCTACTGGTCTAAGTCTTAGCTAGGCTTACAACAAAACATTTCATTTTTTCCTTCTTGCTAAAGGGTCCATGCTTGTTCATTTGTTGGTGCAGTTTCATTTTCACATTTCTGGATTTCTTTATGAACTTCCTCTGCTCCTTGCTTACGTACTTAACATCAAAAACCTTTTCCAGATTGGGATGCCAGGCAACATCCTGAATAGTGAAAACACGATAATCCAATCCATGCTCTCCCCACTTTCCATGAGGAGCCACCAAAATGCACTCATCTTCGAACATGAGCGGCCTCCGAACAACATCCATGGTAGTATCCTCCACTGTTGCAACCATCTTAGAAACAACGCCAATCACATTACTAGCAATTGGGTTCGAGGACAAACAAGTTTTTCTCTCCTGTGGAATGGACTCCAACTCTGGATATTTATGGTCATCAATAAAATCATTCTGCTGGTCTAATAATTCTTGTGACTCAAATATACTACTAGAATAAAAAATATTACCAGGCCCAAAAATACTTCCAAATGGGCTCTCTAAAAATGCATCATCAAAAAGATCAATATCCAACATTATCCCACTCATTGTACTCCAATCAGACCAACAGTGCTCCCCACGGTGGCTGCCACAGCGAGTGTCACACACGGTGCTCACTAACAAAGCTCTCTGAACTATGGCACATCAACAGATATCAACGCTTAATGGCTCTTCAACAGATCTCAATGTTGCACGCACTCTAGTGGTGTGCCGACAACGCAACGGATCTCCACACTCTAGTGGTGTGCCGACAACCCAACGGATCTCCACCAACGCGCTGGGTAACACGCTACTGGTCTGCTACACAAGGTGTGTAATCCTAATAGCAGTGTCCAACATCGAACAACCCTTCACTGTCACTTTACGCTAGCTGCTTCTCCAGACAGCTCCTCTACTCCTCTATGCCTCTTCTAATGGCTCCACTTGACAACAAATTCATGCTCTCGCTCTTTCACCCAAGCACACAGCTACTACATGCTCGATATAGACAGCACAACACTGGTCCACTGCATGTTTTACTCCTTTCTTCGGCTGCCCTTCAACACAAGCACTCAACTTCAAAGTGCACGACTTTCACTTTTCAATTTGCAACTCCACACTCCTTTCGACCTCCAACCTCGGATCGACCCTTTTTACTTGCCTGACCGCCCCACACCACAGCCACTAGCAAACTCTCTCACACTGCTCTACGCACAGAAGCACCCTTCCACGTCGGCTCCATGAGGGCTTTACACAAATTTTACTTCACACAGTGGCTAGTTATTTAACCCACGCCACTCTACGATCTACACCACACCACGCAACTATTACTCCACACATCTTCACACAACACTCATTTTTTAACACAACTATAGACACTGTAATAAACAACCTCACTAATCTTCACGATCTCAGCACTCTCCAACACCACCAAACAGTGGTCGAGCACTCAATCTCTTGATTTAATGCCAGATGCTTGGTGAGCTCCAGTATTGTAGCAATAATGCTACAACTCCTGGGGCTTCCTGTCTCTCATTTTATCAACCCGGTAGTTCGTACAAACTTGGAAGCGACGGTGCTATATGCACAAGTACTAGCTCTTGTCGCAGCTGTCACTTGGTCAGCTGGCACAAGTCCGCTAGGGCTCAAGCCAACTTCTATAGGCTCTCAGAAGAAGCTTGCTAATTGATGGACGAAAGCTAATCTCAAAGGAAAGCTATTCTACTTGACAAAAATGAACTAAAAGCAAGTCAAAGCATGTAAACCTAGGAAACCCTAATTCAACTAGTCTGACCTCTACAATGCATGGAATGCGAATGCAACTTCTACCAATGCTGTCACTACCTATGATAAATGAAAATGCATCATTCTAAACTACTTGCATCATGAAAGTTATGTTTTTGTATTTTCTTTTAAGTGTGTGTGGGATGATGGTGATCTTGAGCTAACTAGGGTTTGGTTGTGCAGATGGGATGGAGAAGGAAGGAAAGCGTGGGATAGGTTGGGGAGGCTAGGATAGGTCCCTAGGGATCCTTAGCACCCATCCATAGAGGTTCCTCGCATTCAGATGCTCAGCAACCGAGAGAGTGGCCTCCTATAGGATGGCTGTGGAGAATCCTACAGGATACTCTGTTTTCTACAGGATGTCTAGAAATGGCTACAGGATGACCTACTGTGAGTGTTTGGAGTGATGGAGGGATGATGAAATGGTAGAGGGAGATGTGTAAGGTAGGGATGAGGCTGGTGATGGCCTTAGACGTGAAAGATTAGGATGGGAGGTGAGCGTAGGAAGGAGGATGGAAGGTGAAGGGCTATGTCAACGAAAGGCTAGAGAATGGAGACACGTGAGGAATGAAAGACTTGGTGAGGTAACAGAGCGGAGCAGGGGTCAAAGAGATGTCTGCATGCGTGATCAAGATGGAGGACAAAGTGATGGAACGAGATAGAGAAAGCAGTGTAAGTGAAACAAATGATTATGACTGCTACTTAACCAATAATGCATCAACCTAACTACTTGTGCTTGTAAATTCAATGAGCAGCAATCGAAATGTGAAAGAGAACGTGCATGAAGCTGTGGTAAGGAAGTGTGGTGCCTGTGTGAATCATGTAAAAGCATATAACTTAACGTGTCTGTGTTGGCAGCAATCATGGAATCAAGAAATGCGTATTTTTGGTGGTTAATCATGGACTTCACTCCAATCCCAGATGAGACGGCAGTGAGCCTTAACAACCTTTTTGTTGGAGCTCCAATCGATTATATTTATCCTCTGCTACACTAAGCAAATGGAAACTAATTCACTATAAGCAATCTCCTATCTAACTCATGAAAAAGACCAACTCATCAACCTGTAATTCGAATTGCATGTGTAAATGGAAAGCTCAGAATGCTGAAATGAAATGGAAATAACACTACAGCAGAGGGGATCTATGGCTCTCAGGTTGGGCCCTAACCTGAGAGCTATAGTCTCCTTAAGAAAAACTCAGAACTAGATCACAAACTGCCTTCTTTATTCATAACCGATATCATGCCAAAATGGCTTACAAAAAGGAACGAAAATTGAACTGTGCTCCAAAATTACAATAGCAATACGAGAGTTTCAACAACCTATCTAAGGCTAAAGCCTTCATACTTATACAAAAACGATGATCCAACAAGTGGCCTACATTTTAGGAGCTCGGCTGTCTAACTGGAGTCTAACTGCTGATCCTGTAGGATGGTCATAATGGCTGTTCCTGTAGAGCAGTTTACAACTGCTGTTCCTGTAGAACAGCTGGCCGTTTTTCAAGCTTGGAGGGGAGATGGATTAGAGCTCGGAGTTCTTGATGGGAATCACGAGGGATGTCCCTAGAACCGTGGACATCCTCTCCCAAAACCCGCAGTGCCACCTCGTTGTCTCCTTAACTCCTTTTTCGTTGTCTTTTGCTCCCTTTTTAATGCCAAAACCTGTAATCAAAATGCATCAGCCACGTAGAGAGAGTGCCTACCCTTCTTCCTACAAACAACATAAATAAACTAGGAAATGCATGCATAAGCAATAAAAATGAATGGTTTGAGCAAGAAGAATAGGCCAGAATGAGCCCAAATTGTACCAAAATTGGGGCTCATCATCACCCCCTAGCTGAACCATTTGCTCATCCTTGAGCAACCTTGCTCCTGCTTCTCATCCTTGGCTGAGGACTCGGGACCGGAACATGCTCTTTCTTTTCTGCTTTTGATGGCCCTGCCTTCTCTGCCCCTGGTGGTGATGAAGGTGACGCTTCCTTCCCCTTTTCCATTTCCTTGAGTCGGGCTTCAGAAGGTGACTGGCCTATTTTTCGAGTCCAGGAGGTTATTTTTGGGCTCCCCTTTTCTGGGGTGGCTGATGTTTTAAAGGGGGTCCTTGGACTGGGTGAAGTAGGTACATCGCCTAAAGTGGTTTGGCTGTTGGGTGGAGGCTGTGGCTTGCCCGTGGTCATCCTTTTGCTCCTCCTGACTTCAGGTGGTAGAGGGGTCTCCCTCTCCCTTTTCTCTTTCGGTTTTGGAGGTGTGCTGAGGGCAGCCAGTGCCACTGCTTCCTCCTTCTCAAGAATGCCAGCCTTCTCTTTCTTGCGATTTGCCCTCTCGGAGCTCCTTGTAGAAGGCCTCTCCTTTTGAGATTTCGGGCTTCTTGTGGAAGACCCTGCTTTGCCTGCTTCCCGGCTTCCTGTAGAAGACTCTTTCTTTGTCTTCGGACTCTCTATAGGAGGTTGTTTCTCAATGACCCTCGGGCCTCTTGTAGAAGCCCCTCTTTCCAATCTTGGGCTTCTTGTAGAAGCCCCTGTCTCTGCCTTCGGGCTTCCTGTAGAAACCCGGGGTTGCACTTTTGGGTTTCCTGTAGAAGCCTCTTTCTCCGTTTTTGGGCCTCCTGTAGAAGCCTGTCCTCCAATGATTTTCAGGCTTCCTGTAGAAGCCTTGGTTGTTGCTGTTGGGCTTCCTGTAGAAGCCTGCTCCTTACTGATCTTCGGGCTTCCTGTAGAAGCCTTTGTCTTTGTTTTCGGGCTTCTTGTAGAAGCCTGTTTTTGTGTTTTCGGGCTTCCTGTAGAAGCCTGTGCTTGCGTTCCTGTAGATGCAACTTCCGCCACCCTTTCTGTCTTGGCTGCATGGATTTTGCTTTTGGCTTTGCCTGCAGGGGCTGACGAGGTGCTTGGGCTGGCAGGGACCACCTGAGTTTTGACTGCCCTGCTTTTCAACCTCTGTTCCCTTGCTGATAGGATGGGGGTGTCTTCTTTTGCTTTGTCATCCTTTCCCTCCTCCTTCTCTTTTCGTTCTTTCTTCTGTGATGGAGTCGGGGCATTTTTGCTTTTCCCTTTCTTACTCTTGGCTACGGGCTCTTCCTCTTCACCGCTAGAGGACCCTGTCTCTCCAAGAAACATTTTTATGTCCCCTTCTCTTGTTAAGTTCCTAAATGATTCCCATGCGAGGGGGACTTTATATGAGCGGAGAGCATCCTCCACGAGCAATTTTATCAGCCCATGATGGGCTATCTGATCAGGGATTCCGTCCTTGAGCTTTGTAGAGCACTCTATCAAGGACTGCAGTAAAAAGTAAGGAATGCTCAGCCTCTGTGCTGCAGAGAGGTCAATCTGGTGTCGTAGTTCGTTGAGCAGCCTGAAGTGATATGCATATATGATGTTGTAACGACCCTCACAGGTGATATATTTCATAATTTGAAAACTAACTTCGTGCCACGGTGGTGACAGGCTGGTCCTCCTCACCCCGTTTTTATCCTCAGAGAATTCTTCCTCAGGTGTGAAAAACTCCTTCTTTGCTTGCTGGCTCCACTTCCGCTCTTCTTTATCCCATGGCAGACCCATGGGCAGTTCCGTGACTCGACTTATGTGCTCTGGGGTGAGTTGGAGGCTGAGGCCTCGGAAGCCTACCGTGGCCAGTGTCAGGGATTTAGGCTTCAAGGCCTGCAAGAATTCCTCGGCTACTTCATCATCGTAGCCTCGTAGCTTATCACAAAAAGGAATCCATTGTGCCCTAGTGAAGAGCTCAACCACTGCTGGTTTTCTCCTTAATTTGGCGGGATCTGTGGGTTCTCGCCTGATAAACCCACCAGGCATGATGAACACAGTGGTTTTGAAAAAAGGCGGTAGATACAAAGGAAATTCGGTCTTATAGACAGAGCATGCAATGAATTCACAAAACCACAGTCTAATTATGCTGCTATCCTGTAGAAGCGATAGTATAGGCACAGTAATCCAATATCTTTTATGACCAGACTGTGAATAATAACCTTGCCACCTTTGAAAACCAATTGCGGAAGGAGTTTCAGGGTTACCTCTTTTCCGCCACCTTTTTTTACGTGAAGACTTCACCTTCCTGTAGATACTGCTTTCCTGTAGATACTGCTTCCTGTAGAAACTATTCCTGTAGGAGCAGTGCGCAGACTTCAGAGGGAGCTATAGTTGGACAGCGGTCGAGAGGTGTTTTACCAGCATTCAGGTAGCCGAGAGCTTGGCGTATCAACATGCGGAGGTAATCAGAGGAGCTACTCGAGTCTTGAAGTGAGGTTGATGGATATACACGCTCAATCTAGCCGATTAGATTTTGAATCGGCGCAGCTCGTGGCGCGGGGGGTGAGTTGTCCCCTCCGGACTGTTGGGTGACGTCACCCATCATCCGCCTGCACATTCGCTTGCTGCCGCATTCATTCCCACAGATCTGCCGCCGCCCTTTTCGGTTAAACTCGTTTCAGGGTTGACGGGACTGATCTTCTCGTACGTGCTGCGTGTGCCCTTTGTTGTGGCTGCCACCTCATCATCCTACTATCCCTTTACTAGCCGATGTGGCCAGTCAACTGGCCTTACGGCCGCTCAACCATTCACCTTTATGCCATGCAAAACAAATCAAAGTAATATCCATGCGATTTGATGGAGAGAAGGATTAGAACACTTACCTGCGAGCGTCTGCATATGATTTTCAGGTTTTTGGACGACGGATCTACTTTCTGCATGTAGCTTACACAGTCCGGAGGCTCGTGGTCACGGGATGCCGGTGTTGTGGTGGACGTTCTGGTCGCATGCGCCCGCGTTTTGCTTGCAGATGGCTGGGCAATGAATGGCATCCACTCCTGCAGGTTTGACTGCTACAGGATTCCCGCGGGAGCCTTGCAATAGTCTCACCTCCTGGGGTGCATGCTGCATGCTGGCGGTTCTGGCTTCTCGATCACGACCCCAGCGCTTCTGATGCACAACGTGGATGTGGTATGGCTCTCGGTGCTTGGTTTTTTTTCATTGACAGATGTTTTTTCACGAGAACTCATTGCTTTGTTGTGCTGCTGCAGGGATCTTGGTTGCATGGCGACGAGGATGGTCGAGCAAGATAATAGCAATGTTCAGGGGTGCCATCAGTGGCATGCATGCATTCAATCCATTCCTTAGTCGCTATATCTTCATTTAAAACACATTTCGGCCGTCGCAACCTTCTACAGGAAGTTTCCTGTAGAACATTGAGCTTCCTGTAGAAATTTTGCACTTTCCTGTAGAATATCTGCGTCTTCCTGTAGGAAGACTATCTGTTCCTGTAGAAAACTGTATCTTCTTGTAGAAGATCCAAATCATGATGAAAATTGCACATACCTTGAAAAACATTGCTATTCTTGGAGGAGGTGTTGATGACATCCTTTGATAGCATGATGAAGGCCCTTGGCTTGGAGTGGAGAGGCTTCTTCTCCTCCATAGAACATCTGCATGCAAAACTTTTATTGTGCTTATTGTTTGTTTCTCTTTTTCTTTTTTCTCTTTTTTTTTTTGAAAAACAACTAGGGCGCCTCATGGAGGTTTTCACCCTAATTGCCTGCCTTGGGCGCCTCCAAGGGAGCTTTTCACCCAAAGATCTTTTTCTCTTTTATTTTCTTTTCTTTCCAACCCATTGACCGCCTCATGGAGGTTTTCAATCAATGAGCCAATCTAAGGCGCCTCCGAGGGGGTTTTCACCTTAGATTTTTATTTTTCTCTTATTTTCATTTTTTCATTTCTTTACCTTTTTTTTTTTTCATTTTTTTTCTACCCTACCCTACTTGAGAAACAAAATCATTTTCAAGTATAAGAATACTTCCAATGGAGCCATGTGCACATCGAGATTAGAGACAAGATGATGTGAAGGCTCGAAATGCATGCTTTGATAGGTATCCAGATCTCAAAGACAAAATGATCTGACTTTGAAGGGATCAAACATAGCTGAGGAAGAGAGTACTGCTGCAACTTAGTGACCTTCTGAAACCATATCTCAATATAGCTTTGATATCCTTGGTTCTTTTGCTGATCTGGATCATTCTTCATGTCACCTTCTATCATGACCTTCTGATCTTCCTCTTTTTGTTGATCTTTCTCTTGAATACATGGAAGATTTAATGGTAACCATGAGGGAACTCTCTCGATCTCTGACTCTGATCTCTTCTCTTCATTAAGTGCAGACCATGGTTCTTTGATCTCCTCTTTGGAATCTTCTTTTTCTTTTGGTCCTTCAATGTTGTCAATAGATTCTCTCTTTTGCAACACTCTTCCTGAGCTTTGGTGAACATCATTGAGCTCAAAAGGAGTCATTTGCACATGTTGTGCCTCAGCTTTACAATTGGGTTGAGCTACCCCATTGCATGGTTTTGGAAATGGAGGTACGGGTAGCTGAGTGGGGGTGTGAAATTGAGATGGAGATGGATGGCATTGTGGTTGGGTAGGCATTTGGGGTTGCCTTGGTGGAGGAGGAGGCGATGGTTGTGGATGAGCAGGTGGTGGAGGAAAATGAGTGGGATGAGAGTTGTACTGGGGCCTCCACCCCTGATAAGGTGCATTCCACTGAGGCTGTGGCTGAGCATAAGAGTGAAACGAATGAGCAACTGGTTGGGCATAATATGGATCTGTGAAGGAACAAGGAGAATATGACCAAGGAGGAGGTGTAGACCAGGAAGGATGAGTAGGGGGATCCCAAGAAGGCATGAAAGTGGCTTGATAAGGGTCATAATAGGTCTCAGGTATCCCTTGCAGTTCCTGCTGGTAAGATCTAGGTTCATGCGGCCAACCTTGGTTCATGTAATAGAGTGATTCAGTGGCTCCCTTGGCTCTTTGATATGTAGCTTTGATTCTGGGCAAGGAAGGGCACTGATCTGTAAGATGGTATTCTTCACAGATGAAACACACTTCTAGGGAGTGCATTGGACATTCGTTCCTAGGATGCTTTTTAAGGCACCTAGGACAAAAAATGACCAAAGCCCTCTTGGCTTCTTCTTGCTTCTTTTGGATCCGCAAGGTATCCAGTTGCATGGCAAGAAACTGCCTCATATCACTCTTGAAATCTTCGATCTGATTTTCAAATTCATCTTTGGACAAGATATTGCTCCCAACATCTCTACCTGTAGCCATTTGCTCCAGAGGAATGTCTTCTTCTTCTTCTCCCCTAGAGGTTCTTTAAATATGCCTTGATGTCCACCCAGGGGTTCTTTAATCACAGCCATCAAAGAAGAACGTTGGCTGTGTGAAGCAGTGGGGGTGTTGTGCAATCATTTTTCTAACTTATCTCTACTCCTACAAGGCATGAAATATATTGAACTGCAACTAACTATCTTGCGAAATTGAAATGAAAGCAGGAAAGGACGAATCTATTTTTCTCAAATGAAATTGCAAGAATGAAATGCTAGTCTACGGTTGCAGAATTGAAATGTGGAATTGAAAGGCTATTCTAGGAAAGCAGGAAATGCTAATCTATGAAAGCAAGAAATGCTAATCTATGAAAGCAAGAAATGCTAATATACTTTTGCATAAATGAAATTGCATAATGGAAATGAAATAAACTACTTAGCAGAAGGTTGTAGTAGAAAATAGAAGAATAGCAACAATCACCAATACTTTGTCGCTTCCCCGACAACGGCGCCAAAAAGATGGTGAGCTCCAGTATTGTAGCAATAATTCTACAACTCCTGGGGCTTCCTGTCTCTCATTTTATCAACCCAGTAGTTCGTACAAACTTGGAAGCGACGGTGCTATATGCACAAGTACTAGCTCTTGTCGCAGCTGTCACTTGGTCAGCTGGCACAAGTCCGCTAGGGCTCAAGCCAACTTCTATAGGTTCTCAGAAGAAGCTTGATAATTGATGGACGAAAGCTAATCTCAAAGGAAAGCTATTCTACTTGACAAAAATGAACTAAAAGCAAGTCAAAGCATGTAAACCTAGGAAACCCTAATTCAACTAGTCTGACCTCTACAATGCATGGAATGCGAATGCAACTTCTACCAATGCTGTCACTACCTTTGATAAATGAAAATGCATCATTCTAAACTACTTGCATCATGAAAGTTATGTTTTTGTATTTTCTTTTAAGTGTGTGTGGGATGATGGTGATCTTGAGCTAACTAGGGTTTGGTTGTGCAGATGGGATGGAGAAGGAAGGAAAGTGTGGGATAGGTTGGGGAGGCTAGGAGAGGTCCCTAGGGATCCTTAGCACCCATCCACAGAGGTTCCTCGCATTCAGATGCTCAGCAACCGAGAGAGTGGCCTCCTACAGGATGGCTGTGGAGAATCCTACAGGATACACTGTTTTCTACAGGATGTCTAGAAATGGCTACAGGATGACCTACCGTGAGTGTTTGGAGTGATGGAGGGACGATGAAATGGTAGAGGGAGATGTGTAAGGTAGGGATGAGGCTGGTGATGGCCTTAGACGTGAAAGATTAGGATGGGAGGTGAGCGTAGGAAGGAGGATGGAAGGTGAAGGGCTATGTCAACGAAAGGCTAGAGAATGGAGACACGTGAGGAATGAAAGACTTGGTGAGGTAACAGAGCGGAGCAGGGGTCAAAGAGATGTCTGCATGCGTGATCAAGATGGAGGACAAAGTGATGGAACGAGATAGAGAAAGCAGTGTAAGTGAAACAAATGATTATGACTGTTACTTAACCAAAAATGCATCAACCTAACTACTTGTGCTTGTAAATTCAATGAGCAACAATCGAAATGTGAAAGAGAACGTGCATGAAGCTGTGGTAAGGAGGTGTGGTGCCTGTGTGAATCATGTAAAAGCATCTAACTTAACGTGTCTGTGTTGGCAGCAATCATGGAATCAAGAAATGCGTATTTTTGGTGGTTAATCATGGACTTCACTCCAATCCCAGATGAGACGGCAGTGAGCCTTAACAACCTTTTTGTTGGAGCTCCAATCGATTATATTTATCCTCTGCTACACTAAGCAAATGGAAACAAATTCACTATAAGCAATCTCCTATCTAACTCATGAAAAAGACCAACTCATCAACCTGTAATTCGAATTGCATGTGTAAATGGAAAGCTCACAATGCTGAAATGAAATGGAAATAACACTACAGCAGAGGGGATCTATGGCTCTCAGGTTGG
Source organism: Pinus tabuliformis (assembly GCA_031772625.1). Classification (NCBI taxonomy): domain Eukaryota; kingdom Viridiplantae; phylum Streptophyta; class Pinopsida; order Pinales; family Pinaceae; genus Pinus; species Pinus tabuliformis. The sequence goes on along the minus strand of CM062808.1, from coordinate 337,427,878 downwards.
GCCCTAACCTGAGAGCTATAGTCTCCTTAAGAAAAACTCAGAACTAGATCACAAACTGCCTTCTTTATTCATAACTGATATCATGCCAAAATGGCTTACAAAAAGGAACGAAAACTGAACTGTGCTCCAAAATTACAATAGCAATACGAGAGTTTCAACAACCTATCTAAGGCTAAAGCCTCCATACTTATACAAAAACGATGATCCAACAAGTGGCCTACATTTTAGGAGCTCGACTGTCTAACTGGAGTCTAACTGCTGATCCTGTAGGATGGTCATAATGGCTATTCCTGTAGAGCAGTTTACAACTGCTGTTCCTGTAGAACAGCTGGTTGTTTTTCAAGCTCGGAGGGGAGATGGATTAGAGCTCAGAGTTCTTGATGGGAATCACGAGGGATGTCCCTAGAACCGTGGACATCCTCTCCCAAAACCCGCAGTGCCACCTCGTTGTCTCCTTAACTCCTTTTTCGTTGTCTTTTGCTCCCTTTTTAATGCCAAAACCTGTAATCAAAATGCATCAGCCACGTAGAGAGAGTGCCTACCCTTCTTCCTACAAACAACATCAATAAACTAGGAAATGCATGCATAAGCAATAAAAATGAATGGTTTGAGCAAGAAGAATAGGCCAGAATGAGCCCAAATTGTACCAAAATTGGGGCTCATCAATGCTCACCAAGCAATGGTGATTTAATGCACCAGTACCACGCGCTCAACCACATCAAACAATCGGATCTTCATGTTCTCCATGCACAACATATATTGCAGCAATTATGTGCCAAATACAACATCACACCACAAGGCTAGCTCAACTCCAATAGAAGGGCATCAAAACCTCTAGTTGCGTGTTTAATCCACTCATCCACTGCATGCTCTCATGTGGTTCACAATAGCGCAGCAAGGCAAGGCTTAATGCCTCCTCAAGACAATACTCCTCACACACTCAGCACCAAAAGCCTCTCCCAACAACACTACACAATCTTCTCCAGCACAGGATCAAGCCATATGAACTTCCAATTCTCAAGTGGTGAACTTCCAATTCAGGATTGGCGTGGTGGTTTCAAATACCATGGCATGCACTTAACTCTCATAAAAACAGCACAAGGCTTGAGCTTTGAAACTAAGCTGAAACCCTCGGCTCTGATACCATGAAAAAAACCATGAAGACTCATGGAAGAGCTTATCCATCACATTACAAAGTACATGTCTTTATACAAAATCCACTACAGGGATTCACCTACTGCTATTTACTATCTATCTAAATCCGCCGACTATAGTCGACTCCTGCTGACTGAAATTAAACTCGGTGACGTGGGAATAGTGGGCGGCACTGTTGGTCGTAGTCGTGATTAATGTTCCAACAAAAAATGCATAAAGAAATTCAATCTTTCTGGTGAGATGTTGATTCTCACTTTCGCTTTCGTTGTGACTTGTTTGGCGTTTTCGTTTGCGACTTGTTTTGTGTTTTCATTTGATAACAACCATTGGGCTTTCTATTTTCATTCTCACCATTTGTTTCTTTCACATCCTCTGCTTTTGGCTTTTCATTGACATCGCTCGTTGCGGCCTTTTCCTGCACACCTATACAGTTTGCAATATCAATGAACGCGCTCCTTCCTTCCTCTGCTACGGTTGAATCTTCAAAAATTTTGGTTGCCTCTTTCACATTTCGAGCAACCAAATTCTTCTCATTCATGAGGCAATTAATCTCTCCTCGCAATGAGTTAATTTTCTTTGCCATTTCTTCGTTTTCCCTGAACAATTCAGAGTGTTTCTCTTCCTTCACTTCAAATTCCCTGATAGCCTCTACAATAACTATTTCGAATTTCTGCACTGCTTTGGCATGTGTTTCCTGCAACTCTACAATTATTTTTCTCAACTCCTCCACCATGTACTCCTCAATTGCATCAGACTGTTGTTTTACATTTTCATACCCCCGCTGATGAAGGCTACTAATTTCCTTTTCCATCGCTGGATTTTCTGGAAGTAAAGTCTCCAACCTCTCTGCATTGCTTATAGACATAGCTTTCAACACCTACCTTTCATCTTCCATGCTAACTAGTTTATCATTATACTCATCCAAGTGGGCCTTCAAATGCTTTGCTTCAGTCTTTAGGTCTCTGTTCATCTCGCTCGGTGACACTTGCTCCCGACTGGAGATCACAACGATTGCAAAGTAATGTTCAAATTGTGCCTTTGTGGATGAGAGATTCCAAAACACACTGATAAAAGTATAATAGTTGGATATTAATTAAATTGGATTATTTTTTTTGATGTAAATTGTGTGAAAGTGAGAGTAATTTCAATGTTTCAGCTAGACACTCCACCTATTATTTGGGACAAAGAAGTTAAAGAAAAATTGTGTCTGACTGAAAGTAATGTCGGATATTTTTGATGGACACTCCATCCATTATCAAAATCCAATAAAATCTTTTTTAAGCAAATTTATCATCTTTGTCTCACATAATTTACATAAAAAAAAAATAACAATCCAACTTGAAGACATCGCTTTTTCTTGCACGCGGTTTACATCCAAAAAAAAAAATCCAACTTGAATAGATATGGAAACTTGCATCTGCATAATAATTAAAATTTTTGAGTTCAACCAAGCAGCTCGCTAAATGAAAGAGATACAACTCATCAAGTTCACCATAGATACGAGTATTCAACTAGAAAATCTTGCATAAATTATAAGATGATAGAGAAATTGAGAGGCTTATCTCAAATCAACAAATAAGAAGTGATAATTGGCAAAAAGCTTAAAAACATGAACATGAAATCAGACAAAATAAGAGAAACTACACTGCATTTTATTGAGTGAAGGAACGAATGAAGAATGTGATTACATGGTAGGCAATGACTGTGCCGAGTATCTACAGACTTTCTAGATATAAACTTGATTTGCATATCAAATTTGTCAGACAGATGCACCTTTTTGGAATGAAATCCAGAACTTGTCATCATGGAAGGAATAAGATTAGCTGGACTTCATGGAGTGAGAGGTGTGCCCAAGACTATAGGTGTACTGTGTTTGCTAATGAAAATGGAATGAGAATATAGTATATCGGTGTAGGAGCATGACAGAAGGAACAGATATAGCAGTCAAAGTGTGCTCAATGTTCTCCAAACAATGAACTTACACTGTTATATCTTGTCGTCCTTGCAATTTTACCAATGATGGCCAATTCATAGAGAACTTGCTTGGTCTTCTGACTAAACATGTATTGGTCACTTGGTTTTTGATATCCTCCAGCAACTTGTTTTATTATGATCAAGAATGACATTCATACATTGCTTTCTCTGGCTCCAATTGAAATCAAAATCTACACAATTAAGCATGACATATATTCAAGGGAAACGACATATATTCAAGGGAAACTACTCTGCTAGGGTCTAGCGGTTATGGAGATAGATCTAGATTTTAGAAAAAATATTTATTTATTCTTTGGAATGTTTTTTTTATCTAAATTCATGGGGTGTGAGTGAAAGCAGATTTGGCAATGTTATTAGGAGGCCCACTAATTTTGAATGGGACATCATTCTTTAGCTTTTATTCTTGTATGTTTCTTTCCAGATGAACATAGGTGAAAACCAATTATGGTCTCTTTTGAATTAAGACAATTTACCAGGAAAGCTCAATCAAGAATTTTGAATAATAAGTCAGCGGGTTTTTTCTTAGAGAAAAAGTGAAGCATAAACCAGTATCTTGAACTTTAATGAGAAGGATGGATCATATACGGAACAGTGGCAAGTGCAATCTTTGTTAGTTTCTGCCTTGTTGGTGTTGCCGAAATACCATAATAAGTGGTTTTGTTGGCACCTAAAGACATGCATGGACAAGCTTCTTGTTGCGAAGAGTCCTATTACATCTTTGTAATGACTAGACCCATTTCAAAAGAACAATTAAGTGTCTGGCTTTTGACTTAAGTTATCTTTAGACATATGGTTGTCTTGTTCTTCAACTTTTGTAGGTTCTTATTTGGTTTTTTCTTCACCATAAAATTGTTGATTATAGGTTAATCTTTGAATCAAAAGCTAATCACATGTTTATCTCATCAAACTTTCTTATTTCTTGTCATTAAGTTGTAAAAACAAGGTGGCATCTATTTCTTTCTAATAGAAACCTGAAGTATCAATGGTTTGCTATATCCATGAATGAGGCCTCTCTAACTACTGAGCACTTCTTGCAGGTGATAAGTGAAAAAGATTCTGCAAATAAATACACCTTCAATACCTGCACCTCCTAGCTCTTTGGGTGCCATTATGTAGTTTGAAACATGTAATTAATCGTTATAGGGATGAAGCATTCTTTTTATCTATATAAAGTTGATGCCCTTATTAGGATGATTTATTCAGTCAAAAGGAAAAATAGATCCGATTGGTAATCTTAATGATAAAGTTAAACAAACAGCACTGAAAAGACAATAGGATACAAAGTCATTAAACAACACTGTAAAAATTGTGTCATATGATATATCTGTTCCTTTCTAATAGAAATATAGAATAGCCATATTCATACCTCTAATTATCAAGAAATCTTGCACTTCCTTAGCAAAGAAGGTTTTTTGAATGATAATGCCACCAACACTGTACCTAATGGATATTCTTATCTTTGTTTGTAAATGTTCCTAGTGTCTTTGGGTGCCATTACATGGTCTGATAGCTGTAATCATAAGTGATAGGGCTAAAGCATCCTCTTTGGTCATTTAAAATTGCAGCACTTATCAGGGTGGGTGTCATTACATAGTTTGATAGTTGTAATCATAAGTGATAGGGATGAATCATCTTCTTTCGCCATTTAAAATTGCAACACTTATTGGGGTGAATTGACCTACGAAAGGAAAATAAATCCAAGTGTTAATATTAATGACCTAGCTACCTATGAGCCTTGTCTTTTGTGGAGACTTCTAGTCATATATGTAGATAGATCGACAGATGTTAGTGTGAGAAACTACACTGCATTTATTAAGTGAAGGAACAAATGCAGAGGATGTGATTACATGGTAGGCAGTGACTGTGCCTAGTATCTACAGACTTTCTAGATAAAAACTTGATTTGCATATCAAATTTGTGAGAAAGATGCACCTTTTTGGAATAAAATCCAGAACTTGTCATCACGGAAGGAATAAGATGAGCTGGACTTCATGGAGAGAGAGGTGTGCCCAGGACTATAGTCACACTGTGTTTTCTAATGAAAATGGAATGGGAATATAGTATATCAAAGCAGGAGCATGATAGAAGGAAAAGATATAGCAGTCAAAGTGTACTCAATGTTCTCCAAACAATGAACTTACACTGCTATACCTTCTCCTCCTTGCAATTTTACCAACGATCGCCAATTCATAGAGAACTTGCCTGGTCTTCTGACTAAACATGTATTGGTCACTTGGTTTTTGATATCCTCCAACCACTTTTTTTATTGTGATCAAGAATGATGTTCTTACATCTCTTTCTTTGGCTCCAATTGAAATCAAAATCTACATAATTGAGCATGACAGATAGTCAAGAGAGACTACTCCTTAGGACATCCAGAGAGTAGGAGCATGGCATAAGGAAAAGATATAGCAATAAAAGTCCGAGAAGGAAAAGATATTGCAGTGAAAGTGCACTCATTTTTCTCCCAACAGTAAGCTTTTACTGATATATATTTTCCTCCTTGCAATTTTACCAATGATCACCAATCCAAAGAAAACTTGCCCAATCCTCTAATTAAACATGCACTAGTACTTGGTTTCTGATCATCCACCCTTGCTTTTAGCAATGTTCATTCACATGTCGCTATTCTTCCCCACTCTATGCCTTACGACGTTTACTTTGCAACATTAGGTGCAAATGCTTGTTATTTCCCAGTGAATCATAATAATAGTAAGAATGTAGTTTAACTTTTTAGTTTTCTTCTCTCCTTTTATTTATTTCTTTTTTTTTTTAGTTTTTTAAGTGGTTGATTTCTATTTTTTTCTCATTTTAAATATATTTTGAAATACAAAAATCAATTTATTTTTGAAATTTTTCTAGAAGGGTTCAAGCTAGTTTAGAATTTACATTTACCATCTTTACAAATTCTAAAAAAAATAAAAAAATCCATGAATCAATGAGGAAAAAAATCCAATATCCATTAAATTTTGAAATAAAATAGTTATTATGATAGGCACATTAACCTTTCTCTCAGTAGAAATCGTTACATCATCTATACTCATGTTTAGTTTGAAATAGAGCTTGCTAAGCTTTAATTTAATCATCAATAATAACTAGGTTGATGGTATGCATTTAACATAATCTTCTTAGTAATATTCATTAATCAAAAATTGAGATTCTACAAAATAGTTATGTTCTTTTTGATGTTTCTAATTAAATTGATTAATTAAAATATATTGTACAAATAAGTGTCATATGAAATGATAACCTCACAAGTAAATAGACTGTGTTGCAATACTATGTGTCAATACCATGGTCTACTGATACCACATGTCCAAATGGAATGTCGTTGCGATCTGCTTTGGAGTGTCAAATCTAGTCAACTTGAAACCCCTGCATCTTCTTGCAATGTCATGGACCTAGTGCTTACGCTTGGTTCTCAAAACTCCACGACCTAAGGAGGAAAGTCTAGAGCTTGAGTCTAGACAAACAACCGTTGGACTGAGGCCCATTGGGATCACTTCATGGGGGAGACTTATCTCCCATGAAAATTATTCTTCCTAGTGTGGCCAAATAAGAATTGCAGATACTCGACTCTTCTACGCATTACTGTATCTATGAAATAGGAGTGAAACTATTATACACTCGGAGAACTAGCATTTGACAGACTTCCAAAGTCAAACCTATTTACGGTGAAATCATAAATGATGGTTTGTAAAACACGTGAAAAATGATTCCATGCTGAAAAGTTGTATTTCTGCTCACATCAACAATCAAACTATGCTTTTATAAATCTTGCAAAATGTTTGAATAATAAATAAATTTAATATACATTAGAATCACTATATATTCCATTTTTTTCAATACTTTTAAATTATGAGCAAATGGCAGAAAGAGAATAGTGGTCTTTAGAACAAGTCTCTATATTTCCTTCTGTAGCATACCATGGCAAGTTAAAGGTAGAAAACTTAGATGCTTGGTGTCTTTAGCAGTTGTAGCATAAACTACTCTTTTGGTAGAATAAGGTCCACCTATCCCCCGGAGAGTATAGCAAGAATAAGGTCCACATATTCCCTCGATAGTTTATAGCAAGAAATTCCTATTTCTTTTTCATTTCTTGTTGTGGATAGAATCCTCTTTTACTACGCCTCTTCCTCACTACCTAGATGAGCATAGTTTTGATTGTTGGAATATATGTTGTGGTTGTATTTGTGGGCCAAGTATGGTGCGCTCGAGGCTTGCCAATGGTGCCTTGGGATTCGTAGAGGGATGAGACTTGATGGATGGGTGGGATAATGCTCGTCGAATCGGAATCCAATTTTAATGTATACCTTCCTTATCCCCCTTATTAAACAATGCAACTATAAACTATTTTCTTTCTTCCACTCAAATCGTTATTCTCAGTTCTAAGACATAATACAAATATATGGTACACATTACTTACGAGCATGTCGCTTTAAGCTTGCTCAACACCTTGTGAGCCTAGAAGTCTTGGGGCAACAAAGGATCCAACTCCTAAAAGGTTGACGAATTGGAAAATGTTATACCAGAAGGTTATTCCCAGTGGTTGACATAAATCATTTCAATCTTTGTGTGTGGGGATATGAATATTGCAAAATGAAGCCGGATGAAGGAGAAGAAGATCCTCTTCACTAATCGGCTATATATGGAACTAAGCAGTTCTTGCAAACAAAGAGGATCAGGCTTATCCATAACAATGATTTGCACATAATACGATATTCCATGTGAGTTATAGCAAGATAACCATAATGTCAAATTCCCTTTCACTCACATTTATTTATTGGAAAGAAGAAAACATTTTCATTCAATCATGTCATAATAGAAAATACAGGAGTCTTTTTATTGTTTTTACATATCTGTTTTTATTGTGTGTATAATTTGCACCCTCGAGTTTTCAATAATCCAAGACAAAAACATAGCTTATTCAACCCCTCAATAAATATATTTTCAAATGAGAGAGTGACGAAATTTAGGTCTTCCTATTTCTTTTGGCTTTTCATTCACATCGCTCAGTTGGGGCTCCTTCCTTCCTCTGCTAAGATTTCGAGCAACCAAATTCTTCTCATTCATAAGGAAATTAATCTCTCCTCGCAACGAGTTAATTGTCTTTGCCATTTCTTCGTTTTCCCTGAACAATTCAGAGTGTTTCTCTTCCTTCACTTCAAATTCCTTAAAAGCCTCTGCAAGAACTGTTTCGAATTTCTGCACTGCGTTGACATGTGTTTCCTGCAACTCTACAATTCTTTTGCTCAACTCGTCCACCGTGTACTCCTCAATTGCATCAGACTGTTGTTTCACATTTTCATCCCCCTGCTGACGAAGGCTACTAATTTCCTTTTCCACCGCTGGATTTTGTTGAATTAAAGTCTCCAACCTCTCTGCATTGCTTACAGACATAGCTTTCAACACCTGCCTTTCATCTTCCATGCTAACCAGTTTATCATTATACCCATCCAAAACCTGCCTTCAAACACTCGGCTTCAGTCTGTAGCTCTCTCTTCATCTAGCTCAGTAACCCTTTCTTTGTTTGTAGCTCTGAAATCCTGCTCAGCAGTATCTCCTTCTCAGCATTCCAATCTTCCTGTGCCATTTGGTAACTTCTACTGATCTCGGCAGTGTCTTTTCTGGCAACTTCCAGTGAAAAAAACACTTCCTTTTCCAATTTCCGATCTTCATTGGTCGTCTCTAATTCTGATAATATCAGTTGATTTTGATTTTTCAATTTCAAAACAGCAGCCTCCAGATTAAGTGTTCTACACTCCTCTTCTTTCGCAGAAATTTCGGTATTGAATCTTTCCTCAGCTTCCTGCAATTGTTTGACTGCTTCAGAAATCGCAGCTTGGCATTCCTCATCCTTCTTTGCAAGTTCTTTTCTCAATTCTTTCTCAGCCTCCTTCCATTCTTCAGTCATTTTCCTTGCAGACTCAATTTCTGATACCAACTGGGCCTTCAAAGACTCCACTTCCTTCTCTCTATTTGTCTCGCTCAGTGACCCTTTCTCGCTAGCCACCGACTGAAGCTTTGCTTGTAGCTCTGCAAGCCTGCTCAGCAGGATCTCCTTCTCAGCATTCCACTCTTCCTGTGCCATTTGGTAACTTCTGTTGATCTCGGCAGTCTCTTTTCTGGCAACTTCTAGCGATAAAAACACTTCCGTTTCCAATTTCCGATCTTCATTGGCTGTCTCTAATTCTGACGATATCACTTGAATTTGATTTTTCAACTTCAAAACAGTTGCCTCCAGATTCTTCTTATCAAGGTTAAGTCTTCTACACTCGTCTTCTTTCATAGAAGTTTCGGCATTGAATCTTTCCTCAGCTTCCTGCAATTGTTTGACTGCTTCAGAAATCGCAGCTTGGCATTCCTCATCCTTTTTTGCAAGTTCTTTTCTCAATTCTTTCTCAGCCTCCTTCCATTCTTCAGTCATTTTCCTTGCAGACTCAATTTCTGATACGAACTGGGGCTTCAAAGACTCCGCCTCTGTCTTTAGCTCTCTATTCGTCTCGCTCAGTGACCCTATCTCGCTAGCCATGAACTCAAGTTTCGTCTCTAGCTCTGCAAGCCTAATCTACATTTTCTCCTTTTCCGCATTCCAAGTTTCCTGTGCCATTTGGCTAATTCTAGTTATCTCGGCTGTCTCCTTTTTGGCTGCTATCTATGATAAAAGCACATCCTTTTCCAATTTCCGACCTTTATTGGTTGCTTCTAATTCTGAAGATCTCGCTTGAATTTGATTTTTCAACTGCAAAACAGTACCCTCCAGATTCTTTTTATCAAGGTTAACTGCTCTGCACTCTTCTTTAGCAGAAATTTCGGTATTGAATCTTTCCTCAGCATCCTGCAATTGTTTGCGTGCTTCAGAAATCGCAACCTGGTAATCTTCGTCCTTCTTTCCAAGTTCTCTCAATTCTTTCTCAGCTTTCTTGAATTCTTCATTCATTTTCCTTGCAGACTCAATTTCTGATACCACTTGGGCCTTCAAAGATTCCGCTTCAGTCCTTAGCTCCCTGTTTATCTCGCTCAGTTTGACTTTCTTGCTGGACATCAACTCAAGGTTAGTTTCTAGCTCTGCAAACCTGCTAAAAAAATTTCTCCTTCTCCAGATTCCAAGCATCCTCTGCTATTTGGCTACTGCGAGTTATCTGGGAAGTCTCTTTGTAGCTGCTAAAATTTGGGATAAAAGCACTTCCTTTTCACATTTCGCATCTTTAGCGGTTGCCTCTAATTCTGCGGATATCTCTTGAATTTTATCTTTCAACAGCAAAACAGTTTCCTCCAGATTCTTTCTGTCAAGATCAACTGCTTTACGCTGCTCTTTCGCGGAAATTGGGATACATGCCCCATGAGTAAGTTTTACACAATATAATTGGTTTTTAAGGTTTAGGCTTGGTGAGATGGTGAAGCGAGGACCACATACCATAATTGAACCATCCCAATATTAAGCATCAAGCATCATGAAAAAATTAGAAACTCCAACATGAGCCCTTGCTAAGGGGTCTTTAGCATATGAGTTGGATATCAATATCAAGATGCTTTGTGCACTATTGATGGGTCTTGGGGTTTTAACCATAGCCATGGCATGAAAATACTAACCTTATGCCTATAACATACCCATCTCCCTTGGTAAGCCATAACACCAAAAATATAGCTTTTATACCATTAAATTAATATGTATATTATTTAAGATTTCAATTTTAACCATTAATAGGTAAAACTATAAATATGGTCATGGTCATTTAGTAATTAATGGTAGATGTATGAGGTTTCTTCTTGAAATTACTGCAAATGGAAAGCATGTTTGTTGAAAATCTCAAGAATGTGCAAATGTTTTAGGAAAAGCTATGTTCCTATCAAAATTTCTTTAGCTCTTCCCAAATCTTGATGGATGGACCATGCAAGTCCCTATGGAGCATTCCAAAACTATTTTAAACCATGTTTAGGAATCGTGCTTTCCATTAATATCACATTGTGAACAACATGTGCAAACCATAACTGTAAATGCACACTTTAAGGGATCTTTTTTATTATAATTTGATATGGACACCATTAGAAGGCTATGTGCATCAAGGATGGCTCATGGAACCCAAAGAAAGGTTAAGGAATGAAAACAAATGCCTTTGGATTTTGTTGATTCTACCCATCCTAAAGAGAAATGAATGATTCCTCAAAGAAACAAATGATTTCTTTGTAATGGTTCCTTGTAAATCTCCAACTAGGAGACATCCATCATGAGTAGGTTTTGTGAGTTGGAAATCGATGTCAAAATTTAAACATGTTCTAGAGGGGAAATGAGGGCTTTAAGCCTAAAATAAATATCCTTAATCTCAAATTCCATAAACAACGTCTAGAAACCATGACAAAATCCCTTAGTAGGTACTATTTGGAATTTGAATTCAATATGGATGCTATTGCAAAGTCATCACCATCAGGGATCTTGAACCACCACATATGACCTATATACAATATCATTCACCTCCATGTGACATCATAACTAAATTATTTGTAACTAGGAATGGGTCTCAATGTGTAATCAAGCTCAAGGGAGGATAATAAGGGCCTTTCTTTATTGGTGAAGCTTCTCATTCTCAAGCATTATAAACAACATCTATAACCCATGAACCATATTAGGCTACAGTTCCATGAATGTATGCTTGAATAACCACATGGCACCCCCCTAGTGTATCTCTAGCCTACTAAAAGGATATGAGTGCCATGATTAAGCCCAAACATAAGCCCTAAACAAGAATGTGACTTGGGTCCACACAAAGAATGGTTCTTAGGACCATGATTGTTGTTATTTATCATTTGGGTAGGATGAAAATGACATGAATATGTTTTGCATAGCGGACATGTGTCTCATGGCTTAAACATGGTTAAGGGGGTAAAAAGAGGCTTCATCCATAATTGAACCTTCCTTCGCTTAAATTCCATGGTAAAGGGAGGAAAACACATAGGCCAAAGCCCCTGAACATATCTTATTGATCTTGATTTCCATATTAAATCACACTCACAACCCATAACACAACCATTCTTTGGGGATCTTTGGCATATGAGTTTGATATGGATGTCATTAAGAGTTATTAGACACTAAGGATTGGCCATGAAGTCTTAACAATATTATAGGAAGGAAAACTAATGCCTTGAGGTATAATTGAATCTTCTTGAGTAGAAGAACTGTGAACAAGCCCTCAAACCAACACATGAGTCCATTGTAAGACTTTGAGTAAAATATAGGAACCACAAGTAAGTTTCCTTAGGATATTATTAAATATTTCTTTGGATCAAGAACCCTAAGCAAATCCTTAATGTAACACACAACTCATTTCTAAGGCTTATTTGTAATCCTTTAGCTGGGATAAATACCCCATGAGTAAGTGTTTTGCAATATAAATAATTTTAGTTTTAGACATGGTCAAAGGTTGAAATGAGGACCGCACACCATAATTGAATCATCTCAATATTCAACATCATGAAAAAATTAGGAACCCCAACATAGACCCTCACTAGGGGGTCTTTTGCATATGAGTTGGATATAAGCATCAAGATGCCTTGTGCATTGTTGATGGGTCTTGGGGTTTTAACCATGATCATGGCATGAAAATACCAACCTTATGCTTATAACATACCCAACTCCCTTGCTAAGCCATAATCATAAAACATGAGAAACATCAATAAGCACACATATAACTGATAAGAAGGAATCAATCACACATAACACAGAAGAATTTACCCGGGGAAAGCCTCAGCCTAAAACCCCAACTCTGTATTATCATACAAGTGGAAATATAGCCAGTATTACAAAAAGAATCAGCTCAAAAGCTATCCTGCTCTCTCTACAATACCTCTACTGCTCATAGACAGTCAAAGGCCTCTATCTAACCTCTGGTCTGCCCTCCAAGCCTCCTATTTCTTTGCGCAATTTTGATTGGGGTCCAGTGCAGCCACTTGTGTGAATTGGCCTCTTCACACACTCACTAACCTCTGATCCAACTATGCAGTCCTGAAGGAGATAAATCCTCATCATGGATGAGCTTCCTTTATAGGAAAAATATTCATCCAACTGATAGTACATTGTCCCTTCTCTGATCTCAACTGGGTCTCTGTCTGAACTGACATGCATGAGTTATTCATGAGAGAATCTTCAGTTATCTGAAGTACAATAGTTATATGCTAGCATGCATTAACTAACTGAACTTACTTAATTTAAACAAACTATTTAAATCAAATATAACTGGACTTGACTCAGTTAACTGAGCCAACTAATTACTACTCAAATTAGAACTCATCCTTATCTCTTTAACTGATGGATAAATTCCTCAATTAATAGATAAACTGTTGCATGTCCTCACATAGACTTCATGTTTGATTTTTCACAACTAATTAACTCATGGAGAATTAATTAATTTATTTTCAAACAGCTACTAAGACCAAATTCGAATTTTACTTCCTATTTTTAGTCCAGGGACTGACTAAAATAAGAATCCATCCTGAACTGCTAAAAATAGCAATTCTATTTTTAGCACTTCCATTTTTCATTCCCTGTTGCCCAATCCAGCACTAGTACCCAAACTGCTATTTATACCAGTGCTATTTTTAGCACTTCTATTTTTAGCATTTCTTGTTGCTATTTTCAACACTCCCTCTCAACAAGAAAGGCATTCAACTCGAACCCAATCTTGTACCTTTGGAATGTTCTACATGCAACACTTCTACCAAGTGTGATTGCTCCAGCAACTCTAGAAACAAAAAAAACTCCCCAACTGACCTCTCTGTTGGGCTAGAAACATACTCTTATGTTGAAGCTCTACCTGCTGCTGACAAGTTCTCCCTCTCTAACCTCTAAGCTACTGCAACACTCCATGCATCTCGCACTGTTTCACACCTCTCTGTGCCATCCTGCACTGGTGCAACACTCTTGTGCCTCTCGCATTGTTGCAACCTGCTAGCTCTACACAGTCCTCGGACTCTTGCACTGTAGCTCTCTTTGTCGCACCATCCGCATCTGTGTTTACCCAATCAGCCAGTCCTGCTACTCTTTTTCAGGTGTCCTGTAGCAAAGTCGAATCAAAGAGGTTGGGTAATTCAAGGATCCTACCCCCATATCAGCCTCCGTGGGACGATCACTCAACATCACCCCACTTCCTACCTGGAGGTATGGATGCATGTGATCCCTCTGCCCACTTGGATCGAAATTTCCCCCTTCTGGAGGTCTCTGCATGAGTGGATGCCTCCACTCTGTCTCCTCTCAGCTTCCCCAGTTGTGGCTACTCCACAACCTCCTGAAACTGCTTCACCAATCATGGCTCCTCCACAATTGTCTGATAATTCGTCTAGCGCTACATGTTGAGAGGTAATTTACTCTCCCTCTGAACCACCAAGTCTCCATCAGTTTCCTTGCTCCTCAAGGCTTTGCATGCATCTCGAACCTCAAGAGCATACAGGTTCTTGAATCGTAAACCAATCTGCTTCACATGTCTAGTGATGATGTGTCTGAGGAAAACCTTTCCCTTACTGAAAACTACATCATAGCCTTTGTCTTCCAGCATCGCGATCGACACCAAGTTTCTCTTCAGTCCTGGCACATACTTGACATCGGTCAAGGTAAGGCGAGCTCCATGCTCCCTCTAAAAAATAATCGTGCCTACACCTAAGACACTATACTTTTCTTCATTACCCATCGCTATGAGTATTTGGAGATCTTTATCCTCCAAAGTACTGAACAAACTCTTGTCGCCGGTCATGTTGAAAGAAGCTCCACTGTCAAGAAACCAACCACTTCCCACCATGGATGAAACCATGCATGTGAAGAGTGTGAAATCCAACTTGAACTGTGAAGCAAGTGCCTCACCTTCTGATCCTTCCCCGGATCCCTTCTTGGATTTCCTCTGTGGACATTGTAGGAAAATGGCCCACCTCATGACAATGAAAGCATCACACTTTCAATTTGTCAAACTTCTTCCAACCATGGGAGGAACTGGATTCGGAAAGAGAAACCTTCTCCTTCCCCCTCTTCGCCTTACTCGCTAAGGCACAATTTTCTTCATCCTCCATGGATGAAGAACCATCTCTGGTGCTTCTTCTTATCTCCTGCTACATCAAATCCGACCAAAGTCCTTCCCAATTTGGCAGTTTCTCTCTTCCATTAACCGAGTCTTGGTAGTTATGCCAGCTCTTAGGAAGACCGAGGAGTGCAAGACTCACCATGTCATCATCAGCTGTCATGATCCCTACATTTCCAAGCTCATCCTTGCATGTGGTGAGCTTGCTCAGATATGAAGAGATCATGTCGCCCTTTTCACACTTGATCTTTCGAAGCTTGTCTTTCAGTGCCAGCTTTCTCTGATCACTACTATTCTGATATAGATCTTTCAATGTTTTCCACATTGACAATGGTGTCTCCTTCCCATGGAGACTCAAGACTATGTGATCTCGAACTCCCTCCAAAAGGATTCTCCTTGCTATAGCCACACATTTCTTCCATTCAGCCAATTCATAAGCACCACTCGGCTTGGGGACTTCTTGATCAATGAAGTCCTTTAGACCGTTATCCTCTAGTATTTCTTCCATGCGATCCTTCGAGGCTATATAATTCGAACTGCCATCAAGGGCATATTCTAGTCTCAAACCATTGAACGCCATAGGTGAAATAGAGATGTGATAAGAACTCGATTTCTATATTTAGGAATCACAAACTTCAACTTCTCCCTTCTTGTATATTGTTCTTCCTTGATCACCTGTGCTCCGATACCATGTAGAAATTTCCACTGTAGATCACCTGGTAATGCAATGTACTAAAGCAAAACACTTGATCTACTTCTACAAACAATTTAGCGGAAGCTTAATCAAACATGAGCAACATCAATAATAACACATATAACTAATAAGAAGGAACCGATCACACATAACACAGAAGAATTTACCCAGGGAAAGCCTCAGCCTAAAACCCCAACTTTGTATTATCATACAAGTGGAAATATAGCCAGTACTACAAAAAGAATCAGCTCAAAAGCTATCCTGCTCTCTCTGCAATACCTCTGTTGCTCATAGACAGTCAAAGACCTCCATCTGACCTCCGGTCTACCCTCTAAGCCTCCTATTTCTTTGCGCAATTTTGATTGGGGCTCAGTGCAGAAACTTGTGTGAATTGGCCTCTTCACACACTCACTAACCTCTAATCAACCTACGTAGTCCTGAAGGAGATAAATCCTCATCATGGATGAGCTTCCTTTATAGGAAAAATATTCATCCAACTGATAGTACACTGTCTGTTCTCTGATCTCAAATGGGTCTCTGTCTGAACTAACATGCATGAGTTATTCATGAGAGAATCTTCAGTTATATGAAGTACAACAGTTATATGCTAGCATGAATTAAATAACTGAACTTACTTAATTTAAACAAACTATTTAAATGAAATATAACTAGACCTGACTCAGTTAACCGAGCCAACTAATTACTACTCAAATTAGAACTCATCCTCATCTCTTTAACTGATGGATAAATTCCTCAATTAATAGATAAACTGTTGCATGTCCTCACATAGACTTCATGTTTGTTTTTTCACAACTAATCAACGCATGGAGAATTAATAAATTTATTTTCAAACAACTGCTAAGACCAAATTCGAATTTTACTTCCTATTTTTAGTCCAGGGACGGACTAAAATAGGAATCCATCTTGAACTGCTAAAAATAGCACTTCTATTTTTAGCACTTCCATTTTTCATTCCCTATTGCCCAATCCAGCACTGGTACCCAAACAACTATTTATAGCAGTTTTATTTTTAGCACTTCTATTTTTAGCATTTCTTGTTGCTATTTTCAACAAAAACTAACACATCTACCGTTTATTTTCCATACCCAATATGGTTAGTGCTCTTTCTTAGCACCATAATATATCTTTCCACTACAGTTTCTCTCTAAAAATTATGTCACTCTTTTCAACTCAAATTTCCTTTTGTTCCATTCATGCTTTTACACTCACATTTCTCAATATTTAGTTATACATAGCCCATGTTGCCATAAAATGGTTATATGTCTTTTCCCACCAACTTCTTACATGCATTCATTTCATTAGTTAAAGAAGGATTGCATGTGTAATAGCAAAATCACCCAGGCATGTGGAAATTTTCCCTTAGTCCTTGCTTGACCCCCTCTCTTACGGGATCATATCCCTAAGACATTATTCTCCCTCTTATATTATAACCATTAATGTATTTTCATTAAATCAATGTGTGTATAAATTACAATTCTAGGCTCTATAGCCTTCATTTAGTATATTCTTTTTGGTTGGAGTCATATCGTTTGACTACCCTAAATCATATCGTCATAATTACAATGTGATTTATGGGAATTAAAATTTGGATATTACATCCCCTCACTATGTTACCAACTTAACTCGAACTATGACTTCAAACTAGGACGCTAGCCCTCAAAACCTATGTTTTTGCATTAAAAAAATGAAATAAACCCCTAAATCAAAAAGTGGTACCACCAATAACACCCTTTGTTACAATTAAAATTACAACATTTTTCAATCAAGGCATTCAAAATCAATATTATTATTAAGAAAAACCTTAAAAAACAACATCTAAATCAAAAAATGGTTCAACAAAGAGCAATAGATTTTTTTTTTTTAAGGTTAAAATTATAGCTCATTTGAAATCGTATCCTTAACAACTAGTACCATTGCAACTTGTTGAATTTTTGTAGCTATGGTTAGTCTTCATAATCGATATTTTAGCCCCTTCAAATATATCTAATACATGTTCTTCATGTCAGCTTCAAAAAGAGGGAATATTGAGTTTTTGCCTTTAAATATAAGTTCAATTTCTAGTCAACTCCAGTGAAGGGTGTAACAACCCTGGTGAAAATTCCATGTAATAAAGTTAATAAAGAAAAAAATAAGACCACATGTAAGGGACACGTATTCCAAGCTGAATGTTGGGCAAATATATCCTAGTGGGCATCACTCGATGTGTTTATGGCTAAAGGAAATTAGAAAAGGCAAAGGAAAAGGTTTTGGCACATTTATTTATGAAAATAAAGGAAATCGGGAGAAAAGTAAGGTGAAAGGTCACAGGGTGCGCGTGAGGAGGAAAATGAAGGAAAATAATGGAAAATGAAGAAACTAGAGGCCTCATTAATAAAAAGGCTTCTGAGGATCAGTTGGTAACTTTTGTCAGTTCAGTTTTGGAGCTCTCTCATTATTCTCTCTCTCTCTCTCTCCCACTCTTGGAAACTTGGAGTTTTCTTGGAGCACTCTAGCTTTAGAGCAAGGAAAAGAAAGAAAAGCAGAAGGAAGGAAGAGTCGGATCAAGCAACTTGTGTTTTTATCCGCTTTAACGTTGTCTATGCAGTGTTGTGTTTTTCTTTGTTGAAAGATATCTGCGTAGTGCTGACCATTGTATGCGCTCGACAATAGAGGAGTTCGACGCAATGTGAATAGATCAGCCTTGATGTTTTGCATGTTATGTTAATATCTAGTAGGTCACATTGATGTATGGTTTTCACTGCAACTTATTTAATTTTTTTCTTCTGGCTTTGGAGGCCTGCTCGACACTGGAGGAGTTTGATGCCAAGGAGTTCGGCACACTGTGAATGACTCAGGTCAGGTTGATGTTTACTAGGTTGATGCTTTGTAGGTTACGTTGATGTTTAGCAAGTCACATTGATGTATAATTTTCTTTGCAACTTGTTTAATTTTTTTTGTTTTTGCAAGTCTGCTTGGTGCTAGAGAAGCTCGACACTGGAGGATTTCGACATCGAGGAGTTCGACGTTAACTGGATGTAGGAATTTTGACTTCTTTCCCCATCTAATCAACCCATCATGATTGCCAAAATAAGTCTCTGTCAAAAATAGTCATCTTCTGTTAAAAAATGTTCATATTAATGCAACAGAAACTGTGCATATTAATATATATAATGTTTATATATCAATATTTTCATGAATATACATATATATATATATATATATATATATATATATATATATATATCTATCTATCTATCTATATATATCTATATATATATATATATATATAGATAGATAGATAGATAGATAGATGGATATATATATATATATATATACATATATATATATATATATACATATATATATACATATATACATATATATATATATATATATATATATATATATATATATATATATATATATATATATATATATATATATATAGATATATATATATATATATATATATATACATATATATAACCTTATGTTTATGAAAACTCTGAACTGTTAAAAGTTGTTCATTAAGTTCATATTAATGCAGCAGAAATTGTTCATATTAATTCCGCAGAGAAACGGTTCATATTAATATATATAATGCTTATATATTAATGTTTTCATAAACATAATTATATATAAACAAGAACCATAAAAAATTGATAAACAAAACCCTACCGAAAACTCTAAATGTATTAAGGTTATGAAGAAAGGGGATGGACTGTAGTACTTAGACATTACATTGAATACACAAATAATTCAAATAATAGCGAATTAGTTTTGAAAAACTGATCTATCTCCAATTGCAACATAATTTCTATAAAAAGTGTGCTCGAACTAATCAAGCAATAATGACAGTTGTTAGTATTTACAACCAAAAAAATATGTATCAGACATATGAGCAAGTTAATGTACAAACATAGGATAAGATAAGACTTGCATTACACTCCATGAGAAACAAGAAATGTTAAGAGAGAGAAATCAAGAAAAGTTCAATTATAAAGTTCAATTGGTAAAGTTGCTTCCATTTTTTTAAATTGCTCTTACAAACTAGAATGATATAGATTTTATATTCTAGCTTTTTTATATTTATTAAATAGTCTCAACTAGTTTTCCTTTCAATGTTAAAATTATAAATACATTCTTTTAAGAAAAATTATTTTTATTTAAATTAGTGAAAAATTATTGGCATCAACTTTAATATGAGTGGAAGAACTCGTGATTTATCTTGAGCCTCTGAGTGGAAGAACTCGTGATTTATCATGAGCCTCTGAGTGGAAGAACTATATGTAGGTTGCATCATGCTACTCCAAATTATTATAAATCATAAGATTTGTTTCTTATTGATTTCAACTCTATTGTCAATCCGATTCAATTTAATATTATATATATTCACCTCTTTTCCCCTATTTTAATATATTTATTTAAATGATAAGCCATAATAACTCTCCAATTCACACGGTTGCCTTATTCACTTGTCCTATCCATGAATAACATCCAATATGTAGAAACCTTGGTTGTTGTTTTAATCCATGGTTTTAGGCAAGCAAGCCAACGATCTTATGCTTATCAAAACTGTAATGGATTTTTATCTTAATATTGAAGATAAATATAAGAATTGTGGATGTTGGTGTACATAGTGGCATGATCAAGAATCAACCCTTAGTGCCTCATAAAAAAGCATTGAATGACTTATATGGAAGATGAAAATTGTAAAGTTTTTTTATTTATTTATCTTAATATCGAGGATAAATATAGGATTTATGGATTTGAGTGTACTTAGTGGCATGATAAAAAATCAACCCTTATTGCCTCATAGAAAGACATTGAATGACTTATATAGAAGATGAAAGCCCTTACAAATTAGTTGTTTATTGATTTGAATGTGGTCATAAACTTTTTAAATGTGGAAATTTATGCAACAAAATCATACATAACATGATGGAAAATATCCATTGATAGGTTAACCTTCGGTATAGTATAGCCTAAAATTGATAAACATGACAATATATATCTAATTTCAAGGATTGGTATTCTCTTGATAAGTAAAATATTCATTGAATAGTGAAGGAATCTCATTAGGCATGGAAGTACTATTAATTATTTTAGTCTTAGGGGTATGGAGAGTCACAGGAGTAACTATTAGAGGATTTGAGGCCCTAGCTTGGGTTGAAAATCACATTAATTTTTTATAATTAAAAATATTTTCTCATCATCAAAAATCAATGTAGTGTAGCATGTGTTTGAATGTTATTCTTGTGCATTCCAACATGAGAACATTTGTTAATATGTTTTCCCAGTTGCATTGATTTGTAAATTGCCATTATTATTATACTCGGGCAGTTCATCACAATAGATCCTGTAATATTCCATCATTCCATCACAATATATATTTATTTTTCATCATTCTCCCATAATCTAAGGCATTTGCAAAAAAGAAATATATTATTCATTTTATTGAATTTGTTTTTTACAGGGATCAGAAAACCCATTAAACATATTTAAAAAATGGACATTAAGAAGTTTCTTGTTATCTCAATTTAGGACAAGACATGATTACTTATGTGCTATACAATATTGCGATGAACAAAGTCTTCCAAATGAAAAAGAATGTACCTGGAAGGACAACAAACAATGAAGCATATTATATTGCACTGATAGAAGGCTTAGGAACAACTAAGGAGTATGGGTCCAATAAAATTGTAGTCTTCACCAATCTTGGACTTGTATGCAACTAGATGAAAGGTGTGTACCAAGTCAAAAAGGAGAAGTTAAAACAACTGCATGGAGAAGAAAAAAGTATTGCTAGTAAATTTCAATTATTTAACAAAAGACATTGTGCAAATGTTAATAGGATGACTAGTGATCTATTGTATGAGGTAATTACAATTCAATATTTGCGTGTAAAAGATGAATTGGTGTCAAGAATCTCTCCCTCCAAATTTATTGATGGACATTGTAAGATATCTTTTATATGTGTATTTTTTTAATGACCATGTGTTTCTTTCAATACTATACTAAGTGTGCCCCCAGTATGTAAGCACAACTTGGTGAATTTGACATGTTTTAGAAAAAAATGTGTTTAATTATCAAAATGTGCACTTCAGAATTTGTGTTTTAAGTCTTGAGTATATTTGAAATGAAGAATTTACATCAAATTTTTTTGAAGAAACCCTTGGATAGTTACATTTATTTGTCTTATCAACTTTTTGAATTCTTGATCTTTTTAAATAACAATTTTAAAGATTTTTAAATGCATGAGGTAACTTGGGCTTTTTTTAAAGATCATATATATATATATATATATATATATATATATATATATATATATATATATATATATATATATATATATATATATATATATATATATATATATCGAGGGTCTGGATCATCACATGAGAAGTTACCACTTGATTCTTTGAAGTGTAAAAAAGATATAGCGTCAATTGAGTCTCATGCACCAAATAGAGGGTGACTTTCTATGCATGTTGATGAGATTGGTCATGGATCGAGGAGATTATCAAATGAATCAGGGAAGGATCATCATTTGTTACATCATGATGGTATATATGTGTGTGTGTGTGTGTGTGCAAGTTCTTAAATGATATTTGTAGAATCATATGTACATACATATTGAATTGATTTTTTTTCAATTTACCTTATTAATTTATAATAAATTCCATCTTTTTTAGCAACATATCTCACTAGGTCGAAGAGAGTACTAGATCAATCAATGGAGGACCATCATTTACATCATCGTGGTATGGTATATATATGTTTATGTGCATTTTCTTAAATGATAAATCGATAGAATCATATGTACATGTACATATATTAAATATATTTTTGTCAATTTAACTTAACTAATTTATAATAATTTCTATTTTTTTTAAACATCTCGCACTATGTCGTCACGTGGCGCTGGTCAACATTCTCCCAGTGGTCAACAAGCTCAATAAACTCATGTACTTGGGTGTGATGGTGCTCAACCATCTCCAAGTGGTCATGAATCTCAATCAGATCATCATGATCCTCATCAATTTGGTAAATTATATAATAATAAAAAAATGTAAAAAAAAATTGTACATGTAAATGAATTGTATGT
The DNA here is from genome assembly GCA_031772625.1 of Pinus tabuliformis. Classification (NCBI taxonomy): domain Eukaryota; kingdom Viridiplantae; phylum Streptophyta; class Pinopsida; order Pinales; family Pinaceae; genus Pinus; species Pinus tabuliformis. Next base: position 337,404,867 of record CM062808.1, on the reverse strand, counting down.
ACATATATGTGTACATGTCTATCTTACACGTGTATAAATACATTCACATGTTTTTAAATTTATGTAATTAAATATTGAAGCAGAGGGTGAAAATGTTGATCAAAGTAAATATTCAAGAAGAAGAACATACGCCAACTACCACCTATCCATCTGATATTCTTGATGAGCTTCATTGGGAAAAAAAATCCAACAATGTACGTTACAAAGGTGCATAGCTCATTATTCAAAATTGGAGAAATATCTTGTGAGTTTGGAGCTCCCTGCAGAGAGTTGACAAAGCTTAGAAATAGTTGTGCACTCTCTAAGTTCATTTCTTGATATTTACAAGAACCTTGGACCAACAACTGATTTCTTTATAGATATGATGAGGTGTAGAAAGGAAACAGTGATGGGTCCCGATAAATGGGCCGAAGTAGGTAGAAGGGTTACAAAAGCACATGCAAAATCTATGTTTAATTTCAAATAAGGGATGCAAAGAAAGATGCCCAAGGTGAAATATTTCAAGCACCCTAATATAGCCCACCACTTGTATGATAGGTTCCTTGCAGCATATGAAAAGTTTCCATGGAATGATAAGGTTCCACATTATTTTGCAAAATTATTTTATGAAGAATTATTTTTGGATATGAAACCTAATTATGTTGGCCTTCCATCTGAATTTTATGGTACTGGGAAAGGTCGGAGATATGAACGTAAGGGTGCATTAAGGGATGCTGAATTAGCTCGTCCTCCACCACCTACTGCCATTATAAACAACATACATGTTGAATTGATTGGAATTGATGTTATTGTAAATCGACAAAGAGCATGAGCTGGTGCACATGCTAATTTTGTATATAAATTAGATAAGGAGATAGATAATATGAATATTGAAGAGGTTAAAGCATATGAAAATGGTTTTCGAGATGGTTCGCAAGACCTAATTGGTCATGAGGAAGAGGGCATGGGATCAGTATGTTTTAATGTTTAGGGTGGATATTTTAATGTAATGTAATATATGTGTTAATGTTTGTTTTATTTGTCAAGTTGCTTGTGATCCTCCAGGATTGACATGTGGGTTGAGAAATCACGACCCAAGGGAATATAAGTCATCAAAGTCACCCGGGGATCATACCCGGCCTAGGCCACACTAGCCCTAAGCTAACTGGATTTTAGCATGTCTCCTCCCTCTAGCACAATGCAACAGCCTCCGTGAGGTTTTGATCCTAGGTCCCCTTGCTAACGAGGCCCACCTTCAGGTTCCAATCAAGATATGTTGAAAGATGTTAGTTTTTTTTAAGAGTTCATGTTTATACTATTATTTTACTTTTATTATATCGATATTGTGAAGACATATTTGTAAAAGAAATAATTACATATATAATTAAATGTTAACATATTTTGATTCCATATGGCGTTCTTGACACAGTGCCACTTTGTTCCTCCCTATTTGGAGATGTTTTAAATATTCGCTTGTTACAAGTATTGAATATTTCACTTTTGTTTTTTTATAAATTGTAGCAAGTTTCATTAAAAAATGAGATCTCTATCCTACAGTTTTAAAAATTTTGAACTTTAAATTTGTGGAGACAATTTCCCTTCTCTAGGGAAATTAGTGATAGAGCTAGCGATGGGGATAGGATCATCTACAAAATTTGAAGCAGTTGTAACAAATTTTTTATATTGCGAGTTTATGCATTTTCATGTGCAATTTTAAAATATCAATATATACATGTACGTGTATTGTACAAGGCATCCATGAGGGCATAATATGGGGGGACACCATGAGGTATTGCATGGACTTTGGAACCTTTTATAATTTTGTTTTGATGATTAAATTCTCATTTAATTTTAAAATATTAAAATTTAATTTTAAAGCACACAATTTATGTATATATGCATATTACACATGTTGTGCAAGGCACCCATGATAATGATAAGAGAACGAGGATGTTGATAGATCGTTTTCGGCAAGATTCTCTTTGATGCAATTTTTATTTGAGAGTCTTTTATTATATTTACTTTTATAACATTTGATATAAATTTTGGACATACTTTAAATAAAACTCTTTATTATGAATTGATTTTTCATATATGCTAATTTTGGATTTTTTGCACATTTTGCATGATGATTATTATAATGTTAGTAGAAGATAATTATTTGACAGCTTTTTATTATATTTATTTTATAATGATATAAATTTTGAACATATTTTAAATAGAACTCTTTATTATGCATGATGCATGGTTTGATGCATTTTAAATAGAACTCTTTATTTTGCATGATGCATTAAGTTTGTTGTTTAAATGTTTTACATTTAAGTTCATGAATATGAAGCAATGCAAGTAAATTTGCATTTAATTGGTACATTTTGTATGATAATTCTTATAATGTTAGGAGATGATTCTTAGGTTTTGTTCAAAGTTGTTTTGTAAGTTTGTTTTGTAAGTTTTTTAATCAATAGTAAAATTGCAAATTACAAAACATGGTACATTTTGCATTTATGTAATTTTATCATGGTGTATATGTCTAAAATGTTTAATCCTAACTTAAAATTGCATTATAAAATATGGTATACATTTTGCATTAATGAATAGATCATCATCTTGTATAGAAGAGCTACTATGGATGCGGGTTGATACTTAACTTTAATATAAAAATTTTCAAGGCAAACATATTATAAAATTGCATTATAAAACATGGTACATTTTGCATGATGCATGATTTGATGTTTAAAGGTTTTACATTTAAGTTCATGAATATGAAGCAATGAAAGTAAATTTGGAATTATTTGGTACATTTTATTATTACCCACCAAAGTTCTCATGGATCAACCTTTGCTTGGTTGTTCTAGTTAACTTATAATTCTTTGTTTGATGTAAGGTTTCAAGTTATAGTTTATGAGTTTAATCAACAATAAACATTATTTAAAATATGTAACATTTTGCATGATGCATAATTTGATGCTTAAATATTTTACATATAACTCCACGAATATGAAACAATGTTTATAAATTTGCATTTGGTTGGTAGATTTTGCAAAATGATTCTTATAATGTTAATAGAAGATAATAAAGATTTGGGTTGATTCTTAAGTTTTGTGAAATTGTGCAATGTAACTATACTATAAAATTAAATCATAAAACATACATTCTAAATTATACCTTCTTTGTCTTAAAGTCTAATTTCATATACTAAATTGCACTTTTCATGAAATTTGTGAAAGCTTAGATATTGAGAATTAAAAGCTTACATAGTTGAAAAGAATATAACCGCAAAAATGCATAAAGAAATTCAATCTTTCTGGTGAGATCTTGATTCTCACTTTCGCTTCTGTTGCGACTTGTGTGGCGTTTTCGTCTGCCACTTGTTTGGCGTTTGCACAACATTTGTTTCATTCACGTCCTTTGCTTTTGGATTTTCATTCACATCGCTCAGTTGGGGCTTTTCCTGCACACCTATACAGTTTGCAATATCAATGAACGCGCTCCTTCCTTCCTCTGCTACGGTTCAATCTTCAATTTTTTTGGTTGCCTCTTTCAGATTTCGAGCAATCAAATTATTCTCATTCATGAGGCAGGCAATCAATCTCCTTGCCGACTCAATCTCTGATACCAAATGGGCCTTCAAAGACTCCACTTCCTTCTCTCTATTTGTCTCACTCAGTGACCCTTTTTCGCTAGACACAGACTGAAGCTTTGCTTGTAGTGTTAATATTTACAACAACGATTCTATATGCGGAAAAAACTGAAAGAATCGTTTTAATGCCCAGAAAATAAGTTACCTCTAGCCATTGGTGATGTTCTTGATGCAAACCACAATCCACTTGCTTCTTTACTTCAGCACTCCAGCTTCAATCCAAGCAAAAAGAAAAGAATACAGAAATTTTGAAGGCACTTCCAAGCTCTGCTCTCTCAGCTAGATGGTGTAAAAAATTGAAGGGGATTGAGATACAAGCTTGGGGACCAAACAGATAAATTTATAGCCAAGCTTCCATCAAGATTCTGATGGCTATGTGTCAGGTGTTCCATAGATCAAGGTAGAGAACTCTAGATGGAGTAATGGACCACTTCAAAAGATCCAACAAGAAAATTAATTAACTGCAGTTGATTTCCTTAATTTAAGGAAATTACTGCAGTTGGTTTCCAAAAATTAAGGAAAGACTGCAGTTAGCTTCCACAATTGTAGGCAGCAGTTGGTAAATAACTTAATGGAGCTTAACATTCTCCCACTTGGTCCATACTTCCAAACTTAATGTCTCAACTTAAAACCCATTGATAATCTGTATTAAGTAATAGATACATGAATCATGGCGATAAGTCCTCTAAAGACGAGTATTATCTTCCATGTATTACTATGTATTTATTCTTATTATAATTTATGTGGCAACAATTTCTTAATGAATAAACCTTATGTTTATTCTTGGTCCTTCTTAAATGAATTTTCTGAAATCAACTTAAGGTGCACATAATTATGAGAAAAAACATCACAATAATTAAGAATTTCATTAAAATAACATTGTCCATACAATGAGAAACTACATAATGGAACCAAGTCCCATATTCATTACATGATCCTTGAATTTAAATG